>DWAV01000236.1:0-23441 GCA_018231305.1 Noctuana lactifera
CGTTATTAACTCAAATTTAATACCCCAAAGGCCGAAAACTAGACCCGGCCGGAAAACCGGCGAAATGACCCTACAAAAGATCAAATTCATAATTTGTGGTTTAAAAAGGATGTAGTTTATTATTTTCGGAAGTATTGTTATTATCATTTTTAAAGGTACGTACTTGTTAATACTGTATTATAAATACTGTTATTTTGTGAAAAAATCTTTGTAAATTAGCTACAGATTAGATAAGATTTAGTCACAGCGTTAACCAATGCGTATAAAGTAGAAATTGAAACTAAATATATATTATTATGATGTTAAGACAGCATTGTGTATCTAGTTACTATTAGTAAGTTTGTACCCTAATTATGATTATAGTGAATATTTATGAAACTTATAACATAATATAATTATACAGTACAGATCCACATCCTTAATTTTTTTTTTAAATATAGATATTGATACATTTTAGTGTTGTAAGAGTAAAAGGAAATAAGTAGGCAAGTAACAAAAAATCTAACTATGGCACATAAAATCACTAACTTAATGACTACGTCAAAAAAGTATAGAATACGTAATAGAATGACAATATTATAATCCGACACTTAACAATTTTATTATTTAAAAACGACTTTGTGTTCAAAGAAACTGTTATGATTATATTTTGTAACAAAAACATGTGGGAACTCATTAGTTCATTACCCAGCCTCTCAAACTTGCTGGACACTATTTGGACACATTCTGGAATGTTTAATTGGATACTGTTGACAAAAACAATCACAACTTAATTTTTTTATGTTGTAAAGGAATGTAGATTCGTCACAATAATGCAACTTTAAATTTGTACTAGCGTAATATTATTGGAATAGAAAAGTTAATAATTACAACGCAGTTGATACATAGCAGGTATATCAAACAGAAAGACTACAAACAATACAATATAACAAAAATGTTTGGTCATTAGCAATCCAAAATGCGTATTCAGTAAAAAAGATTACCTACTCAAGTTTGTTTTAAATAATGTAATTTGGCATTCCCTTCCCCGTTTTACCGAATGCATAGTAGCACCTAAAATATCCAACTGCATCTACTGTATCATTACTATTTATGAATCTCCACAATCACATACATACAGACATATAAGAACGGGTTTACATAAAAACGAGAAAAATTTGGCAAGAAAAAAAATACGTGCTTCTGCTCCGAATCCGAATTGCGGGCAGCAAACAGTATCGCTGTTTGCTGCCCGCAATTCAGTCCAGAGCCTGAGTCTGCAACAATCTGACAGTAATAATGAATTGCTCATGTCCATGGCAACAGAGACCATTATCATCAGAAGGTAGTCTGCCTATCTGCCAAATTGATGACCTTAAAAAGTTATACCAAGAATACCCTTAAAAAAATCAAAGTAAGTCGGAAGCAATCGCCGGATTTTCGCCGGCCAACTCGTAGATAGAATGAGCTAGGCGCCTCGCTTGCTGTACGGCGGTGGACGCAGGCAGTAATCCCAGGTGAACGCAAATTAGCTCTTTGATGCTAACTCCTTGACTATCGCTGGGGAATGTAAGTTCTAACAGTTGCCTGTAAGAAAAAAGAAATGTAATCAATAGTATCGTTCGATGATCAACAGCAGGATATAATGTGAACTTGCTTGCAAGGTACAAGTTACCTATAGAACGCGGCGAGTATGTCCCCGGGCGGCGGCAGAGCGCGCACGGCAGCGGGGTGCGCGGCGCGCGGGCGGGCGGGCGCGGCGCGGCGCTCGTACCACTGCACCGCGCACGCGTGCAGCGCGCCGCGCCGCCACGTCGCCGCGCCGTACCCCTCGCGCAACGCCGACAGCGCGCGCCCGGTTATACCGCGCATCTGTACGTACACGATGAAATATCGTTTTGAATTTTAACAGACTTTAAAAAGAGAGTGCGTACCTACTTCATTTCTTCTTTTTCAATTTGGACGAAATTCACACTGAGAATAGTTCAAGCAACAATATTTTGTATACTTTTTGTCAAGGAATTGAAGTCACGAAAGACCGAGAATTTCGATTAAAAACACTTATTGATATCGAGTTTATGTTTACAATTATAAAAAATATTACGTACCATATTCGGCGTCAACAGATCCGCACAATCCGCCAAGTCGGGCGCCAGGAACCGGCCAGTGGTCCGGTCGATGTACACGAAGTGAATGAGACCGGGGAACTCCTCTACATACTTGTGTAGCGTTAGGGAACTATCCACCTCCGTCTCACCCGTGCCACAACAAGCACACGTTAAGCGAAATTATTGATTTAATTAAACAGCAGTATAATAGCTGAGATATCAGAAGCCAAGCCTACGAGTATGTCTTTTTTTAAACCAAAAATCGTTAGATAACTCGTATTTATGAACACCTGTTTTCCCATTCATTGTTAAAAATCCCTGTACTCATTTATGAGTTTCCTTATTTTAAATAACCTTCCTCAATCGTTTATCATTTTATTACATTGAATTAACGACAGAAAACAGACGCGGTGAAAACTACTTATAATGAAATAAACTATAATACGCGCCAATTATAAAGCAATCTTTGAAAAGGATATGATGCCAAACTGAAGTACCGCATCGCTTTCACGCGCAGAAACTCCACATAGGGAGCCATCAAGTTCTTGAGGTCTTTGAGCGGTTGTTCCATCTTTAGATTAGGTATATCTGGCTTTAGTTGCTCTATGACCGCGTCCAAAGCCGTGTGCATGGCCGTCGCTGTGGTCTCAGGCGTCAAGGGCGTGGTGGTTGTACAGGACTTGCGGAGCTCTAACATACGGCTCGTGAGACGAGCACACAGGGATGAATTGGACTTGTTTTTACGTAATGCGTCTGTTGTCTGAAAACAATGAATGTCCCAATCATACACAATCATAACATGCACAAAATATGTGTGAACATCTGGGATCTAGGGAAAACTTGCTATGCTTAACAATTGCTAAACTTAAAATCGCAATTGGTAAAGTAGCAGAAGTAGATACATCCCAGGTAAACTGTGCAACTTCTAAAGAGTTTAAAATGTATTGGAAATTATCAAGAGAATGAAATCAAGACACAGTTTGCTATACAAATTATTTACCAGGATGATATATTATAAGAAGAGCTTGTTACAGCATAAGACTTACTGAAATAACCAGTATAAACATTTATGGAAAAATAATTTAAATAATATTACCTTTTTCACTGCAGCCTCCAAGGAATCAAGCGTGGCCGGCAATAACTCGAGATTTCTCTGTAGAAGGAGCCGCCTTAAGTTTGAGAGTACCTGACTCGAAAGATGTGTGGCTATACCAACTTCCCTACAAAAGTAATTATCAAAATTTAGTATGAACATAATTCTTTTTTAATTTAAATAACCTAGATTTCTAGTATGAGCAAAATTATCTCTATGGTTGTAGTGTAGTATAAAAAACTACTATACTAGGATAAACCGCAGAACATAATTGAGAGTGTGTCAGATATCTCTTGAGACGCTCTAGCCCTGGGTTGTCACTGATACTTCCTTCTAGGTCACCCCGTATTTCATAAAATTTTATGCAGAAAGTACCTTAACTCCATGTCAATAACAACAGCAAAAATGACTCGGGGTGCGATTTCTCCCAAATGTAATGAATGAGGTGCACAAGGGCTGCCAGTAGACCCAGCACAAAGGTTTATAATTGCACTATTTTCCTCTGATAACCCTGTAAAATATAAATAATACATTCTAAAACATTTTCGATAAAAAAATGCATAGTGCACATATTTTATGCCGCACTGAGTGTCAAAAATGCTGAAGTATTGTTATAATAATTTTATTATTACTTGTCTTACGAAAACAACAAACTTGTTGTATCCATACTTAATGCAAATTTGCAAATTTAAGACCTATATGGGTAACTTTTTTTAATTCTGTTAGGTTTTGGTTTCATAAATGGCTGGAGAGAAAGCAATTCGAGGTTTACAGAATTTACTGGTACAGGTAATAACCACTTGTTACCTGTTAACTTGTACCATTTCAGCACTTACATGGCAATCTTATTTTGTCCCCAGGTACAATTTTGCCTTCACTTTGTTTGCGAACATGTTCCCAATATTCTTGGGCAGCAATACATTGAATGCTAAGAAGAATTAAATCAGGCGGCATTATATCTTCACTGCCTCGACTGGAAACATCAAATTTGATAAAATCATCATTTTCCATGGCTTGGATGTAATAGTCAAAGATTTAAATGAGGCAAAAAGAAAAGATGTAGATCAATACAATGAGTAATTAGCGAAATAATAATAACAAAACATTTTCTTTGTTAAAAATAATAATGAAATAGTCACCTAGAATACAGTGCCAGCATTTTATCACCAACAAAAATCATGATGTGATAATGATGATATGGCGAGCACTTTATTTCTTTGGAAATACTCTTCAGAGCATTTAAAGCTGCCACAGTGGCTCCACTCTCACCGATCACCCCACTGGCACCAGGCACATAGTCACCTTTACATCTGTTATCCAAAAGACCTGAGAGCCATTCTTGATATATTGGTGAATGTAGTCTGTAAAAATGAGATATTTTTTTGCTTTTTAAACTATTCCATATGTTCAACTCAACTAAAATTAGTTATAATGTTAAGATGTATTCTATTATATTACGGATGTGTATTCAGAATAAAAATCTATATTAAATTAAAGTTACTAAACTTTTTTTATAATATTTATCTAAACTATTTTAGTTTACCAACCCAGACATCGCCACCAATACTATGACCTAAATCCTTCTCATACTTAAAAGGTGCTCCGTGCACAACAATAGGACTGTAATGAGTTAACGATGATGATTAATAGTAATACTTACAAGTTAATGTTTTGTCCACATATGTGTTGCACAAATGTTTTGCAATCTAGGATCTCTCTATGGGTATCATCCACACCATCTTCACTGATGATTAAAAAAACATGGTCCAGCCACTGTAAAAATTAGCATATAGAAGATTAGTAAGATTACTCAATAGTGTTCAGATATTTTTAAATTATGATGAGCATTGGCCTTCTTTTACAAAATACTGTCCTCAGCTGACCTTTATTATAATGATAACTTTAAAATCATTTTTTTTAGTTGTTAGTGCTTGAATTAGGTACCTCATCAAATACAATTGTGGTGTCATCTTTGCATTTCATTGAAGAGTAAGTGTTGCCGAACTGAGCTGCCATAACCCTTTGGGATGTGATAATAGGAGACAACAATTGGGATACATGATGGTTGTCTGAAATATTACCATCTCTCTCGGGCACCAAACTCTAGAAATAAACACAAAATATAAATTAAAGTAACAATTAGCCAAGCGGACGACTAGCAGCAACTTTTAATGTAAGGAGAATTAGCTTACCTGTTCACTGAATGATTTCATACGAATTAAAAACGCTTCGTCCCATTTTGAGAATAATAAATTGTTGACGCTATCAAAAATCAATGTAGCTTTCATATTGCTGTAGTTTTGCAGTAGATGGATCAACAATGAACGACTAAACTTAACAATTTCAAGTGAATGTTTAATCAGTTTAATCCACAGAGTACATTAATAATATTAATATGTTAATTTCTGTGTATTATGTCATTTATTCTCAATTAGGTATGTAAATAAATTAGAGCTAGATAGATTTTTTATAGGTATATAATAAATTATAACATAGAATAATTGATTGTATAGATTGAAAATACCTATACATACATATTGAATTGAATTGAAAATTGAAATGAATCCTGAATAGTGTCAAACTGACAAGTGAGTGTGTGTGACTGACTGAAGATGACATAGTAGTCAGTAATCAGTACACACAGCCAAGCCAACTGACATTTATTTCATACGCCACGCCAGTTAAATTTTCATTTATTTTATTTGTGGCAACATGCCGCGGCATCGCGAGTAACAGAGATAAAGAGTATTATAATCCATAGACAAAAACTGTATAAAGCTATGTAATCCATATTATTACATTGACATAATACATTTATTATACTCTATACTATAAGTATCGCTTCTTAGTCTGTGACTGTGCTCTTGGATTCAAATCGAAAACTATTGAGTATTGAAAAATACCTAAAGAATTAATTTCTGGTACCTATGTAAATAAGTAAACGGTGGTAAAATAAAACTTACATTTATATATGAATGCCAACGTAATAAAAAACTAGTTTCTTCATAATTTCATAAAAAACCTATAATATGAGTACTAAACAAAATAACTTGGTAAGCAGATAAGTTCTAAAATAATCTGAATAGGTACATTTTACCCAGTAAAATATGTAATTTATTTTTTATTTGTTTCAGAAAAAAATTAAATCCTTATGTTATGTAACACTTGGGGGTTCTCTATCTTACCAATTTATATATTTAAAAAAAGATTTTAATGGATACTATGAAAATGTGCTACAACCACTGAGTCAATATGTCAGTCCAGAACTAGCTCATAGAATAGGTGTTACAGCTATTAAATATGGATTTTTTCCCTGCAAAATATCTGAGGATCCACAAGTCTTAGTAAGAATACTTTTTATTCATAATATTTTGTAATATCCACAGGATAATTTAGAAGTTAATTAAATTAAGTCTATAAGTTAGTTTTAATCATCAACATTTATGAATAACAGCAACTGAACCTTTGTAATGGTAATTACTTTTTCAGAAAACAAAATTTTTGAACTATGATCTCAGTAATCCAATAGGCATAGCAGCTGGATTTGATAAACATGGTGATGCTGTAATTGGACTTAGAAAGATAGGCTTCTCAATTGTAGAAATTGGTTCCGTTACACCCGAACCACAGCCAGGGAATCCTAAACCTAGAGTATTTAGATTACCTGAAGATAGGGCTGTTATAAATAGATACGGTTTTAATAGTGAAGGTCATAATGAAGTGTATAAAAAGATTGAAAGTATAGACAAGGCTCTATTGGATAAAGGACTCTTAGGTATCAATTTAGGAAAGAATAAGCTGTCCGAAGATGCTGTTCACGATTACATTTCTGGCATAAAGAAATTCTATAATGTTGCAGACTATTTTGTTATAAATATAAGCAGGTAATATGAGACCACCTATAAAATGTAATCATTATATTATCCTATCATTCTTCATTAGCTTTAAAGACATAATTAGGTATTAACAATTTTGTTTACTAACTGTGATTTTAAGAAGTAAGGTTTACTTTTCTTCTATTGTATTTCCATTTTTAGAGCACATTATAATTCTGCTAAAATAACCATTAGGTAGGTATATTTACCTTATTTTATTGTCAAAAGTACTTTTTATATTATCTATGTATCCTTTATGGTGTGTTTTTACAAATTTTAGCCCAAACACTCCTGGCCTTAGATCATTGCAAAATAAAGAAGAGTTGCAGAAACTATTGACAGCGGTTAATAAAATGAGAAACTCATTGCAACATGACAAAAAACCACCATTGCTGCTTAAACTTGCTCCAGACCTAAGCCTTGATGAAACAAAGGACATTGTGTCAGTTATAACCAAAAAGGAATCTCAAGTTGATGGACTTATCATTTCAAACACTACAATAGATCGCACTGGTCTTATTAACCAGGAGTTTTCAAAAGAATCTGGTGGTCTGAGTGGTAAACCACTTAAAGATAAGTCTACAGATATGATCAAAACAATGTATAAATTGACAAAAGGTATTACAAATTGCATTACATATTAGGGGTGGCAAATTAAGTTTGAAATTACTAAAATACTGTTTACATTTAAGAGAAGGGTTCACCCCTTATTCAGTTAGTGAGAAAATTAATTAAGAAAAGTTTGCTTTTAAGTATTTAATGTAATTACTACTTTTAAACCAAATTATTATTATTGTACTGATTTTCAATTTACTTGACAGGGACTATACCAATCATTGGAGTAGGAGGTGTTTTTAGTGGTCAAGATGCATATGAAAAGATAATGGCAGGAGCCAGTGCTGTCCAGATTTACACAGCTTTGATATACCATGGTCCATCAGTGGTGACAAAAATCAAAATAGAGCTTGCAGATTTATTGATAAAAAATGGTTACAAGACAGTAAATGAAGCAATTGGCAAAGGAGTGAAATGATTAATACTGTTTATAAACATCAAAAAACTTAATAAAACAATGTGCAACTATAATTTAGATTGGTTATAATTATTTTTACTTTTCTTAGTTGATTTAGCTGTTCATTCTCTCTTCTTCACCTGAAACAAGATGTGATTATTAATTGATTAATTTTAATTTTTGCATGTGATATATTATGTACATGTTTTAATGTTAATATACCTTTAATTTTACAGTTAGGGAGCTTTGCCATTAGATATTGTTTGCATTCTTCCATGTTTGTAACACCTTCTAGATTAAATAATATGAGGGTCTGTAATTTACTTAAAAATGTTATATCTTTTATCCCTGAATCTGTTACATTTGCACATTTGGAAACCTGAACATGGGATAGAGTATCCTTCCCATAAGACAGCCCCTTCATTGCCCGGTTATCGATATAGTTGTTGTCATGAAGAGTGATCTTTTGTAACATGGTGCAGCCACCTGAAGGAACACAAATTGTGAAATTGTATGTTCGTTGAGAGTATGTATGTCATAGCAATTATAACAACATACTTAAGTGAGGGAAACCATAATGGGATATAGATGATTCAGACCCATCAATCTCTAATATTTTTGGGACTTCTTCTTGTTCAGATGGTAAGGAGTTGTAGTCAGCTAAAGTCTTGCCGTTCGCCCACACAACTTTACCGCCGTTTCGTAATACCCACTCGGCGCAAGCTCTATCTGGTCCAACAACCTTTATTCGCTCTGGATCAGGCTTGTTGAACATCATGTTCACATATTCCCAAAATGACCGGGTTTGAGTACGCCATGTATTTGTTTTAAGTTGCCAAGCATTCGTAGTCTGAAAATAAAGTATTGACATAGGTGCATAACATAATAAATATATTCCAGACAAATTTCAATATTTTACACTTACATGTCTTAAAGCGAACATTGTAAATTGATAAATAGCTATTTCTGTGCTATAGCTGTGAAAACTTATACAATTTATGAAGCTCAGTGAAAAACTAAAAACACATAACGTAAGTCAATAGAATCTTATAAATATTAAATAAATTAAATAACCAAAAACGAAGGTAAGGTAAAGTCAATTAGTAATTGGTCAATCAAACGTCAAACTGGTTATATCAAAACAAAAACAAAACGTCAATTCAAATGACGTGAAACTCAAAAGTAAAAAACTGTTTTAAGCCCACGTTCGGACGTGCGCTAAAAATAACGGTCGCTGAAGCGCCAAGAAAGCTCTCCTCCGAACGTGGGTTAATAAAATTAGATTATGTAGATTTCTAATCTATCCTCTATGTAGATAGAGGATATATTAGAAACTATACTATACGCCTATGAATGTTTTCTGTCTGTGTTTGTCATTGTCAAATGACAAATTATTTCAGACATTTGATTTGACAAACACCTTGACTTGACATTTCAGGATGAAATGAAATGATTTCAGAGTGTAATGTCAAGTTGTTGTCGGGTAAATCTAAATCGACAATCGACAATATCAATAAAATATTATTAATATATAAATAGAACGAGCGCTTTTGTAACTGGTTGTATCACAAAATATTTTATTTCTATTAAATACTCCTAATAAATACCTCATAACCGTAAATAATGCGATTTGCTTTGGTGTAGGTAGTTGGTTGATGCACTAGCTACGGCTACGGTTTTGTAACATTGTTGATTGTTGGACTAAATCATGTCGGAATCATACGGTAAGTACTTACAACATTATTCTTGATAGTTATTGAAATTGTTTACACAACGCGTAAAGACAAATAATATACTTAATCCTTTTGATTTTTCCTGTGTTTTAGAATATCTGTTTAAATTTCTGGTTATTGGGAGTGCGGGCACTGGAAAGTCAAGTCTCCTTAATAACTTTATAGGAAACAAATGTAAGTACTGTTTATTTGACTGCCTTACTGATCATCACCCTTTATCAACAACAAACTGCTTAATCCTTTTGTAAAAAGGGGTTTTGTTAAAGGTCTACATTGTGCTTTAGTCAATATGTTATTATCATTTTTTTGTTTGTTTACCTATCTAAAGAATTTGTAGCTGTATTATAATTAACAATATTTACTAGAATGAAAATCAGCTTAGACCCACAGATGCCTCCAGATGTATCTTGTGGCCATTTTAATAATGTTGTGCCACTATATTCTAGTAAAACTAAACATTAGACATAGTGGTTTTAGCTGCATTTGCTTTGGGGGTTTTGCTGTAAAGAAGTTTTTAGACATAATATAATAAAAAAAATTGTAGTAAACAGGATAATATCCCTCAAAGTTATTTGAGTAGGAGGAAAATATAGAACTTATTTATCTTTAAACAAGCACTTGGCCAATAATATAGCCTTGTGCAAATGGTTAACTAATAATTACTTAATTAATGATACTTATTTGATTGCCTATCTTACTATATGTAAATATTGATTAAAATTTAGTGTTTTCAGTGTGTCAATGAAATTGAAAACATAAAGCCCAGTATAGCAAAGATAATTTAAGTAAATATTTTTCTTCAGTGTATATTTTAATAATATTATAATATCAGAAACATAGGCATCCACAGTTACTAAGTTTCATGTTGTTGTAATCAATTAGAAACAGGTTAAATTAGATTTCTTAGACATGTCAATTGTTTTCACCATGGTTAGTTACAGAGTTATAAATTGTTAAAAGTTTGAGATTTTCTTGTATGTTTATTTATAAAATTTAATTATGTATATTCCATTCGCTCAGCTTATACCAAAAAGTAACATTGAACTTACCAGATAATTCTTTACAATATCAGCTGGAAATTGCTGATTAATAATCTACTTTCCTATGCTGTAGATTGAGAGAAAACTAAATAAATAATTGAAATGGGAATATTAGTAAAAACTGGAATCGTTTTGAAAAGTTCAACATTCATAATAAATTTTTTTTACATTGGTGCTTGAAAAACATTCTATGATATTGGTATATTTATTTTCAGTCAAAGAAGATAGATGCCACACTATTGGCGTCGAGTTTGGTTCTAAAATTGTGAATATTGGTGGCAAATCAACAAAGTTGCAAATATGGGATACAGCAGGGCAGGAGCGTTTCCGATCTGTCACTCGCTCATACTATAGAGGCGCTGCTGGTGCTTTGCTGGTATATGATATAACATCCAGAGATTCATTTAATGCCCTTGCAAATTGGCTCAGAGATGCCCGGACTCTAGCCAGCCCAAACATTGTTATTCTCCTTGTTGGCAACAAGAAAGATTTAGAGGAATCCAGGGAGGTCACTTTTACTGAAGCTAGTCAATTTGCACAGGATAATGGTAAGCAGCTCTTCTTTACAGAATAAATTATTACCCATTACTTTTCATTACCTCTTGTTTTATAAAAATATGAGTAACTGTTAAGTTTGTTCTAATAACGTAATTAATATATTGTTTGCAGAATTAATGTTTCTTGAGACCAGTGCTAAGACAGGAGAGAATGTAGAGGAAGCATTTTTAAAATGTTCAAAAAACATATTAGCAAAGATAGAAACAGGTGAATTGGACCCTGAAAGAATTGGTTCAGGGATTCAATATGGAACAGGCACTTCAAAACGTTTAACAGCTCCCAAGAGACCAACTCGAACCCCATCTGAATGTGCTTGTCGAGTGTAAGAGGCTATTGATTTAAGTAATACATTATATTCTATAATAAAGTTAGCTCTCGATTATTTTCTAAATGTGATCTATTTTTAACATTCTGTAGGTATTAAGTAATGTTACGTTGACCTTAGGTTTCAAAATATAATTTTCTAGTAAATGCCATTTTTATTCCTAGAATCTCTTCTGTTGTGTCGTATATAAAAATCATGGTTATGTTGACTTGTTAAAGCTAGTTTTAATTTATAAATTAATGTCCCGTCATTGTGTTGCAATGTTATTATGTAATAATAATATTTACATCTAAGTAGAATTTGAGTTTACTAGATGCAATGGCAATGGGATTGCAGATGTAATTGTGCACCTTTTTTTGTTTTTTTTTTTATCACGAACTTATGATATAAATAAATGTCGTGTTTTTCATATAAACTCAAACTATATTAAAAAAATCTATTAAAATTAAATTTGACTCACATTTTCTTTCATTTTTTAAATTTTGTACGGTATGACAATAAAAATGTATACATACACATTGGTGTTCTTCGTATTGTGATTTCCATTGTTTGTTTGTAGGTTAAGTTTGACAAACACCACAAAAACAAATTTGTTTGATAGGCAGTTTGTGGTACTCCCATTATTTTATATATACTTTTCCATGTTCCTATACATAAAATATTAAATATGAAGTATTGAGATAATAGTAAATATAAATACATATCTATTGAAATTAGACTGTCTACAACTTTAACCCAATTTATTAACAAGAAGCATAAATAAATTATTATTTGGGAAATAAAAAACATGCTTTGGCTTTCTATATAAATTTATTTCTGAAATTAAGTAACATTTTAACAGCTCTTACATACATCGAGCTTGCTACTACTTTCACAATCATTTCTCTAAACTGGCTTGCCACCGATAACTTATCTCTATTAAAATAATTAATAATATCTCTAAATTCCTCAGTGAATATAAAAAGATAAAATATACAATCACACAATAAAAACCTGAGAAACCTAAAATATTTGGAGCTTCAGGTTTCATGGTATATATTGTATATAAATATTATTTACACATGAGACACAAAATCTGCAAGTTCAATGGTGATGTGATATGTACATTTCTGCTCCAAACATAAAAGATCTTCGTAAAATTACAATATTATAGGCCTCAAAAGACCTATGGAATGTAGCAATTTGTTCTCTGTCGTAAGATTTAGTTGAGAAGCGTTTGTCAGAGCAAGTGACAGTGTGCCTTTATAAAAAAAATTGCCCATCTTTTATGGGCTTGTACTGGGATTTGTAAACAGAATTTAAAGGTATGTAGAAAAGTTTCTGGCAGAAAAGATCTTTTTAGAATTAAGTACATAGGTAAATAATAAAAATTTTAATAGATTAATTTGGTATATAAAAATAATACCCTGATATATCTTTTTGTGGCTCCATCTTCAACACTGAGAAACTTTTCTGATTACCAGCAAATTAACTATCAGCCCTTTGTCACGAATCATTACACATTGAACTTTCAAGAATTTACAGAAAAAGTGCCTTAGAAAAAACAAATGTTGGTCTCAAATTTGTACATTAATACACCAGTGATTTAACATACTTTTGCTTTTACCAGTAAAAGCGAGAAAAATAAATTATATTGAATGTAATGTCATAACTGTATAACTAATAATATATAAATACATTATTTTTGCCACAGGCCATGCAAAAAAACTTACAAAAATGACTAATACACAATACATACTTAAAATGCACCTATTTGTAACTAGGAACTATAAATAGGGTGTGTTTGTGTTTGAAGTTATTCAAGACTACTCGCTGAATCTATAATCCCCTAGTAGGTACATGTAAAAGGAGCATTCAAAATTAGAATTCGCTTGATGGTTCTGCTATCTATTGAATGCTCTCATCTTTACTAAAATTATTTCTTATATTATTTACAAATATTATGATAATGATACTTTTAACTAATACGGCAAACAATACTTTACATAAGTCCTAGTACTATCACAGAAAAATATTTTAACACTCAAATAAATTCTTAAAATTTATTTCAAAAATACGTCTGAAGTGTCAGAACGTAACATTTTAAATAAATTTTAAATGAAAACATATACTTAATATTTTAAATAGTAGTGATTGAAGTTCACATGTTTATTAATTTATTAATGTCTCATTAAAAATATGTATAAATTTACTTTTGCTCGTTCCAAACATCTTGCCCACACTTGAATACTGTGTACTGAGCACAGGTGACAAACAAATGGAATGATCGACACGATAACAATAAATATTCAGAAATCAAGTTTATTTATAGAAAAAGATAATAAAATTTTGAGATTCATACGTATATTGCTATAAGGATTATAATAATCAAAGTATTCAGACCATCGCGCTTACAGCAGCCCACGATTCATCTCTTAATAATAACAATATGGCGCCTGCTTGAAATTTATTTTAAAAAGTCAATAATAATTCATTATAATAATAAAAATATAAATTATTAAACATGTATGTATTATTTCTCAGTGATAATGATTTTAAATGTATGTACCTACTCCTGATTTTATAATACTTACAAAAAACAAAAATATTTTGAATACGAATATATTTTCGAAAGAATACAAATATATTTTCAAAATTATAGTTATGGATTACCTGTTGTTCGCTGACAATGAAAGGCAACTGCAAATTATTTTATATACTTACTGCTTTTATCAGACTGACACTAAGTTCAATACACGTTACATTATATTGAATAACGACCACGTTAATTATTATCAGTCTTATTTATAACAATATTAATTAGAAAATATTGATAGGAAACCTGTTCCTTAAATCTGAAATTTAATGTACAATATAGATACAGTTGTAAGGTAAGTAGCCGATTTGTAAGTTTGTGACTAGACAAGTCTATGATTAATATAATTTCATAAGTATCTACACACAAACGATGGCTGAAATTATTGAATCTTAGTGCCTATCCATCATGTCTTATCATAACACAATCATTTGGGAGAAAAAAAGCAACGCTTATTAAGAACTAAGTACTTACTAAATTCAAATAAATATAACATGAGTCACATTATACCTACCTAACAAATATCCTGTAGTCTGTTCGTTTCAGACCGTAATAATTTTTGTTTTATATTAATAAAATTTTATTTAATCGTTGTACCTATCCCTAATTTGAAGTTTTTGGGGAATACCAAGCCTTCATATCAACATTTCAGAGCTACTTGTAGCAGGTAATGCAGAAGAATATCTTACAATATGCATATCAAAAGAGAGCGAACAAGTGTAAACTGTATCCAAGAAACAGTGAGCAAAGTTAATTAAATAACTTTGCTTTATGTACCTATTACGAGCTTCGGCAAGTACACGGAAAACTCGTTTGCATTAACAAATTTTGTTTCATTACCATTTAGAGTTCTACGAGAAGCAATACGAAAACCTTATTTTTTGTGTAAATTTAAGTACAGCGATGCATACCAATTTCAAAGCGTCCAATCTCTTTTCAGTTACAATTGGAGCATAGTAACTCTACTCTGCACATGAACTTAAACCTTTTCTGTAGTTATTCTGAAATTTGGAAAAGTCATTCAACTCACTCACGAAGCCGTAAAATCGAGCTTAAAAGCACCTCGGCGTTGGGAGTTTGAACTGGCTGATAGGGTAGAGTTGTGTGGCTGGGGTTTGGTTTGTAAGTAGTGCTGTTTACGCAAGAGCTTCGCGTTGGCGACACGCGACGGCCGCCACCAGCGCGGCGCCGCGACCGCTGCCGTCCTCCGATAACATTAAATCAAACTGGAACAAACAATCATAATCATTAATATAACATCACTACAACATAACGACGGCCAAATACGGGTTAGTGGCGTACGGGAATAGGTACCTACTATACCTTTCCAGAACGTTCTGAGGGAATATACATCAGTTAGGATCCCTCGAGGCAGGAAAACAGTGTGTTTTTCCTTTACCGAATGCAATTTAATGACATTATTAATGTAAGCATAATTTATTATTAGTAACCTACGCTTACGCACACATAACTTTCGATATAATTCGAAGTTCAACCACTAGGGCCACTAGTTTATCACTGCTATGACGTAGGTTTCTATACGTCGAGGTGGACGGAGGCCAACTTTATTTTTAAAATGGACCGATCGAGATTTTCCTGGGCATATTACAATATGCCGCATTACTTGATTTGGCAAATATAAAGTTGAGTAGAGTGATTACCGCAAAATAGGGTTAGGATAGGGTTGTTTGGGGTAGTTCTGTTAGTTGGAAGTCTTTGTTTGTATGTTACTAGGAAATGCTAAATTTGCTAAACATGTTAAGCGACAAGATAATTAATTATGTAGGTACCTTTCTAAATAAATTATATTCTAGCTGCAGTACATAATTCATTATTTAAATAGTTAAGTAAGTAGGTACATATTTAATTTCGATAGCCACGAAATAATAATAATAAATTTATTATCCAATTATGTCGTTGCATTGCGAGTTTCGTGTCTGATTATACGTACCTACTTATAAATTACATAATACCTTCATACTAACTAGGTAGTCGACTGTAAAAGGGACTATAAGAAGGTACATTGTAGCATTGTTTGTATTGTAGGTGATGTAAGTAGGCACCTACATTGAACGAGAGAGGGTGTGACATCGCAAAGTTCAAGGGGTAAAAGGCCATGGATATTGATTGATCCAACTTTATACAAATAAGTGATAATACTGTTTATTAAGTCCAATGTTTCTCTAAATAATTGTAAATAATGTAATCTAGTGAACGTTGAACTCGTAAATAAAGCGAAGGGGCTCGACCGCTCGACTCGAATCGATAAAATGAGATACCTACCCACGCATAGATAAGTGAGCTTATTAGTTTTGTACAAAACAAATGTATTAATTAATTATTATTACGTTATTTTCATAACAACACCAAAGCATGTAATTGCTATATGAAATGTGATGTGAAGAATGAAGAAGGCTTTGAACTACCTACATGTACCCTATACACGAACGAATTTACGAAAAACAAGATTTTATGAACTGCAAAATTTCTTTTTCATTGTAGTCGAATTCTAGTGTTCATGATTCGGTAGGCAGGTCCTACTGTACGTGACGTAACTAGGTAGTACCTAAGATGACAGGTATTAATAATGAGATCTAAAGGTACCTGTAGTCCGGGGTTGACGAGCGTGGCGATCTTCTCGCACATGAGCGCGTGGAAGTGCGGGTGGAAGCGGTAGACGGAGCCGTCGATGCCGACGGTGACGCGCGGCTCGCTCATTTTGTTGAGCAGCGTGGCGATGCCGGCCGACACCAGGTGCGCCGCGCGCCGCGACACGCATTCGCACACGTGCCGAACGCCCGCCATGTCCGCCTCCGTCGCGTGCGACAGACCTGCAATAGTGCAACGTTGCAAGTGTTGCAACCCATCAACAACGTCACTACAACGAAAAATCTGGATGATATTTCCAATCGAATAGGCTAAGTAGGTATCGCACATAGTTTTCGATGTTCACGAAGAGAAATTCTCCAAAATGGGTGTTACCTAGACTTGTTGACTAGACTATAACGGAGTGTGACTGACTGTAAGGAATTCTTTAGATGTCTATTTATCCATTATAATATTATGATTATGAAAATATAAACGTGTTTTGATTAGATAGATTGTTCCTTTTCTCTCTTTCATATATCAAGGTCGACAAGATTTGGCACTGGACATAAGGTGCATAACATTAAACAAGTTACCAACTGACATTTGTTTTCTTTCAATAGCAGAACCGGTATTTCATTAAAATAGGTTATTAAAATATTTTGTAGATTTAGTCAAATGATTACCTATATAGGTAATTATGTCACTATGAGGAGAAAATCAATAGTTAACTACCTAATAAGAATATCTAGTGGAGTTGGTGTCAAGGCCGTTGTTAGTAGATATTTAAATATAGGTAGGTAAACCTACTATAACTTTTGTAAAAACTGCTAGGTTAGCTGCTTGGGTAGGTCGATATTGGTACCTATATAAGTACATAATTATGTACTTATCTGTTTCTATATTATATGTTACCATAATATTGTAAACACTGTTAATTTATAATCCCACACGTCAGTTTGTCGAAAAATTGTGAACTAGGTAGGTATACCACAAACCATTTACAAATTACTTAACAAATTATTTTTCTAAAATTAACATAATATATGCTAACCCCTACCTACCCTAATTAGACAACCTTACCCTTACGAAACCTAATTAGAATAGGCTACGTTAGATTTTAGGTTACACTACTTTTCTAAATTTTGTTTTTGGAAATAATTATTTAATTTGGTACCGTTGACCGTTAAATTATAAAGTAACGGTATTCACAATTTGATTGTAACAAATACTTAAATTATTAAAGTTATGTTAAGTAGGTATATATAATATAATGTAGGCACCTAAGTACTTATTACCTAAGCAATGTATGGCCGTTGTTACAGTAGTCACAGTAGGTGCCTAAGCGTGTAGGTATACCAGTACTTAAGTAGTGTTGAAGTAACAAGGCTTACATAACTCCTCATGTAAAGATTTACGCAACACCGATGCTGACTATGCACAGCTTATCGTGAATTGTTTATTTCAATATGATCGATGGAAACTTTACACAACACGATTACTACAAGTTTTTTCCAGTTTCAATGTTTAGTTTAGATAGATCTACTTATTAGGTATAAAAACATAGCGGTATTATTATAGATAGCGAGACAGAACAACGGTATGTTCCCATTACACTGACCTGTAAGTAGGTATACACATGTAATGTACCATTATGTACCTACGTACATTATAAATATTATCTACCTACTACTAGATACTTGATCGTCTTAAGTGTCTAGACAGGCGCATTATAACATTTAAAACGATTGGTTTTTATCTTGTTGATATAAGATAGCAAACAAATATCTTTCCATATAAATAATCGATTTTCATACTAACCACCTAAGCTTTCAGGCAGGCAGGTATTAATGTAATAAAATTGGTAAAAGGATTAAATATTATTACTCATATACAAGACACAGGTACCTACATCCTTAATTGTTTAGTTCCCAGAGACACTATCGCGTTATGTCCGATTGTAATCTGTCTAATTTAAAAGGAAAAACTTATCAAAAATAAGTACTTATGTGTACCTACCACGAACCAATGTTTGTTTGCTGATCTACACGTTTCACAACATATTATTATTTGTTATATTATTATGTACTTATTCGTAACTATAGTAGAGCATATTATGTACCTAGGTACTTTTTAAGATTTGTCTAAATGTGATAATTATTATTCATTATTATAACGTTAAGTTATCGAAACTGAAAAACATTGACGCCAAACTTTGACTAGGTACCGACTTATATCTTAAACTATCAAAAGTGACTTAAGTAGGTGCCTTATATATCAATAAAAAACCTATAGATGATAAAACTTTCGTCAAGAATAAGACTATCAAATGGTAAAATAACATCAAACCAACTGATAGATCCAGACTCCAGAGGCTAGCGTAATCAAACTCTTTAATTCAGTATCCAGCTGTAACCTAATTATTATTACCTAGGTATATGGTATATGAGTTGATACATCTTAAAAATTCTTACCGAGTTCTTCTAGAACTTCCATGCATGTGGTGTAGTCGCCTGGCTTGTCGGACTCGATTTCTGATACGTATTTGGTGTAGAAGTTGCCTCGTGTGAACAGCAGGTCGGAGCCGCGGCCGCCGAACAGGAGTCCCATGCGAGTGAACTTGACCAGCGCTAACCGCACCAGCTCGCCGAGGTACATGCCGGAGATCATCTTCTCTTGGCTGGAAAATGAAATACGTTATTTTAATCTTACTACGAAACTCCACCATCGCTAAGGGTTGGCTGGTGTAGAATACCATCAGGCGTTAATTTCGAACTTCGTAGCCTATATTTTTAGAAAAACTGTATAAATAAAAATAAATACACAGTTAGTTCCGGGTTCAATTCCGGAAGCAAAGTATGTAAGTAGTTTTGTCGGAATATTCTTCCTGATATCTATACATAATTAATATAATTATTATGTATGGCAAGTGTCTTATTAATCTCATTATGTTAATGTACCTATATAACCTATATGTACATATTTTATATACAAATGTAATGTGTGTGTGTGTACAATGATTAAAAGGACTACTAGACTTAAATTATATAGATAAATTAATTTAACCTCAGGTTCAGTAAAGCATTATCTACCTAACTGCTTAACTAATCTGATAAGTACCGTATTTTTGATATTCCTGACAATTTCATTTAATTTAATTTGGTTTAATTTAATTTTCGTTTAGTTTAATTTGGTTTCGCTTTAAACAAACACAATCCAATCATCCAGCTAAGAACAAAAGCTAGAACTCAACTTTTATTACTTTTACCATAATACCGGTTACTATAATACCGGATAATGATCTGTAGGTAAACAAGGAAGTGCTCTACAAAAAATCGTGAAATTGAATGCATAATATTTAACACTAGCACGTGCAAGTGTGTCAATAGTCAATAGGTAGGTACTCTATAAAATATGTTTAAACTTCGCTAAAATAATAACGTGACCAAACTCTTTAACTAGCGGTGACTAAGCTATAAAATACTTTGTGGGACTTCCATCCGTTATTTGCTACACTGCTGCTGAGTGCAGAACCGATTTGGACGGTGTTTGTTTTAATTTTAATGACTCATTATTGGAAGGAAGGATAATGAATTCTAGTTTAAAGGATGATAGAAATAGAGCTTACATTTGTTTGCCGGGGTTGATCGAATTGGCATCCACTTCGCGATCAAATTCGGTGCGAACGAAGTCTAGAGCACCGTCGTCGCCAAATGCCCCCCATTCTGTATTTATGAGGAGCTCTGACTTGCCTGGCTCGCCATCGAACAACTCACAGTTCTCAGTCTTCTCTACATAGCATGCGTTGCTTCCGGTACCTGGAGTTAATTGTAATGTCATTAATATTTAATAATTCACACTTAACTATACCTATTTAGCATAAGACAATTAAAATGACAAAAATAAAAAATCCAAACACCAAATAACGACACTTACTAAAAACTTTATGTAGGTAAAGTAATTTTTTGTTAGTAAAGAATGTTAGATATGAAAACTTTCTATAGAAAACTTAAAGCATTCATTCGCAAAGGAAACAAAAACATGCCACAAAGCCCTACGATTGATTGTATTTAGGCAAGTAGGCAGGTTAAGATGTTTGTTAAGTTTATCAAAATGTCGGCATGACTAGACACACTGATTTGACGTCAATCTAACATAATGATGAAATTATTTAGATATGATTTATCGATTTAAGCTGATTTAATGCAAATCATGGTAGAGTATTTACCTATTGTACTTGATAGAAGTCGGTATCTAATCAGTGTGTTTAGTCGAACATGATTCCAAATGATAGTTTCAGCTTTGATTACGATGCATGATGGTGAGTCACAGTACAAACTAACAAAAAAACAAGCGACACACCCGCCCGAACCACCGTAAACAAGGTAAACCTACCGACGATGAGTCCTATTTTGCAGTTGTGGTTTTTCCACGCGCAGGACATCAGAGTGCCCGTGGTGTCATTCAGAATAGCGCATATATCAATCTGTACGTCCTACAAGAGTGAAAACATGCGGTTTAAGTAGAGAAGAAAAGAGGCGTCATCATTCTCAAGTGTGATTTGATCTTCCATGAACATAATCCCGTGTTGATGATGATCATAATAGAGACTTTCATGATTAATTTATTAGAGCTCAGCTATGCGATTTAGATATCTATGCTAAGGGTAATAAGGCCTTAATAACACTTCTTTGTTAATACTATACAATTATAATTGTATATAGCCAATAAATAATGTAGTCATCTAAAAATTAGGTTTTCAATATAACACTTTTAGGTCTTATCGGTAGGTAGGTAGTGTAGGTAATACCTACTAGGTATCCAATATAAAGTAAGTAACAAACACTTTCGTTTGATATTTACATACTCGTATTATGTTATCGAATATCTTGGGCTTGGTTCTTTTGTTTAACGAAATGAAAAATGTATATAAACCATTGGATTAAAAGTATTTTTTGCTACTATACCTATCTACTGAGAACAATATGACTTTGAAGTCTTAAGAAGCAAAGTGTGTAGATAGGCAGGTAGGTAGTTTCATGCGATTTGAATTTATATTGGGAAATTAAAATTTCATGCTATAAATTAATAATATAACACAAGGAAGTGATATAATTTTATAGTGTGTTGCAAAGGGACGTTAACTAATGTTCAAAGTTAACTTATGTCGATGTATTTACTATGCACCAGTTACATCACTTATCTGATGAAACTTTGGCCAACGCTTGAATGTCACTTTCACAACCTAGTGTTACTCATTGGATGTGATAACCCTTGAAACGAATTGAAATAAAACGTAAAACTTTAACATTCAGCACTGACGAGTTTAGCGACGATTATTACAAGAAAATAGCATTGATAGCTAATTAATCTTCGTTTCTGCGAACTTATTACAATTTGTAATCAGTTGTAAAATGTCACTGTCATGTACCTACTGAGTTTTCATAAGAAATCGATAAGCATGAAAGTCTCTATTAGCTCTCGATTCGGCTCCGAACATGCCTTAAAGTTCTATTAGAGAGCTGAATGTCATCGTCAACTCACCGATTATAATTCCTATTCGGCAACAGGGGTTCTTATGCCCACACGACATAAGGGTCCCAGTTGCATCGTTAAGAATGCCCATTACAGACAAGGCAAGGTCCTGTAAAGTTGTTTATTTGTTTCTCTAAATTTTGCCAATAAGTAATAGTATAATTTAAGCCAAAACACTTTACATTCTACGGTATTTTTTCTTATATTTTAAAACTAAAAGTTTAATGAGAAGTAGAAAGATGGGCAATAAATTTCTGATATTATATAATAGATCTATAATTATTGTTAAAGATGCTGAAAGACAAGATAGGTTTAGTTTAGACTGACGTAAATAGTTTTCATGTTTGCACATTATTTATATATTTGTACAAACACATAATAATATTATAATCTTTTATTTTTTTGATCATTTTTATTCGTGACCTTTTTCCTTTTTGTACTTAATTCAGTAATATAAATTTAACTTATAAACAAATGTCTGAAAAGTATAATAAACTGATTCTTACCCCTCGTCTCGCGATGGCGTCTTTAAGCCCTTGCACCACATCTTCACCAACAACCCCGGAGCAAGAGAAACCCTTGGTCCAGCGTTGCAAGATCCCTTTCGTAAGGCCCAGCTGTTTGAGCGGGAAACTGAATGTGAACCCGAGCGCTAAGCGCTCTTCGTACACGTCATGCTCCTAAAATAATCTCATAAAATAATTATTTTGCTTAAAAAACAGGATTTAATTTTAAATTATTTTTAAAAACGATAGGATTTTAAAAAAGAATAATTTTCGCGAAGTGGTTGAATTGTGTAGGAAGAAATAGGTACATCCTAATTTTCGCGTAATGCTAGTACGGTGAGCAAAAAAAAGCATTTTAAATCTTATTTTAGTTAAGTTTTTTCTTACCTTCATAAAATTTGCTAAACATTCAGCTATGTGGTCAAAGAGTGCTACGCCAGTGCCGGTCATTATATGATTCGGTATGGCGTAAATTTTCGACTGCATATCAAAGTGATTTTCTCCAAGATTTATTAT
>DWAV01000237.1:0-23433 GCA_018231305.1 Noctuana lactifera
ATATGATAGGGTACCGCTGACTCTATGTAACACGGAAATGTAACTTAAACCTAACTACCTAACCTATATTCCAATTAAAGGTAAGCCACAGCAAACCAAGCTGTAATCCAAACAAATGCAATTTTGCGACACTAGAGCACTCTGGAAGCCGTTACCATTGGTCTAGCTAGAATATCAAGTTAATCCCCCACGAGATAATACAGTAAGTAGACAGTAAATGGGTATTTGGCTTACCTACTTCGCTAATTAATTTGTAACGTTGCCGACTCTATTTGTTATTGCCTCTGCGATTAATAAAAGCGTTTTGCATTTTATTGTTTCTATAATATGTATTATTATTATTAAAATTTCATACTTTGCGACCCCTGCGGTGTAGTGGTTGCCATGCTGGTCCTGGGTACGATTCTCAGCCGAAGTAGACGTTTAAATATTGAATTTAGATTTCTAATGCTGAACTAGGTGTTTGTTTGTTCTTGAGACTATTTCTTTGGGTACATCTGATACCTGCATGGCTTTTGTGTTTTTTCTATGGGCTTCACGCCTTTTGTACATCACCATTTTTAAAACTATGGAAACGAGGTGGATAGGAAAGGAGACGAAAGGAATTTGGATAAAACAATCAGAAAAGTTAAAAATTGATTAAAAAACAAAACATTCATATTCAACTTACAAAGTATAAACATTTATGTCAGTAGGTATATTATACACATAATATAATTATTTTATATACACAATGACTTTTGTTAGAAATATGCTTACTTACTTGCACAGAATGCCCATTATGCCGTTAATCTGTTCAAAGTTAAAAAGATCTGGGCGAACTATTCGATATTGAATTATCCAGAGAGCTTCGAGATGGGACGGATAATATCATTCATTACACAAAACAACTACGTCGTGCTTTTTTCATGTTAACGAATAAGAGACGATAAGGGAAATTGAAATTCAAACTACATGAAGCAGTGAGAAATGAAAGCCATTAATAGCGATTTTTTAATTTTATAACTGTCGGCTCGCGACTCGGTCATAAAGCTCAAACGGAATCATTTGACGTTAATGCGGGAACGAATTAATGTTTCCTTGATTAGCGAAATAAAGTGACGTCATTAAATAGACACTCTTGTAGATGATCCTAAGCGCTGAACAACTTTGCAGAAGTTAAACTCGCTTTACACTTCTGATTTATATTTCTTTAAAGAGGTACCTATTAAAACTTTTTTCAGATTGCAACTCCTTTAACACTTTCAATTCCAACTGCAATAAATCAGAGCTAACCGCGGCAGCTTTCACGTTATGACTTCCTCGTAAAATTTACATTTAAAAGTTAATTTTCTCGTTCTCCGGCTAAGGGCAATTGTTAATCTTGGATTCTCTCGTGTACCAGTGTACCTTTTGGTCTCCCTGTAAAAATTATGAGCGTTATTCTAAGTTAGCGAATATTCTACGCCTGTACTTTTGTTATTCCTACTCGCTATGTAGAGATTACTGCTTCATTCCGCAACTTCTTTATTTACTTTTGAATAAGAACAGCCGTTAAAGAATAATTGAGTTAAACTTACGCATAGTTTAAATGCATTCAATCAAGTGAATTTATTCACGTGTTTAATATTTTCTTACATGGAGCTATTTTGCATTATAGCACAGTAACCAAACAAAATCTGAGAAGGAATAACATAACTCATAGTAGGTGTAGTAATGTAATTATAGCATAATAAAGTATATCAAAAAATAATAAAGGATACGGTTGCGCCATATAAAACTAACGTTTATCGTCACATAGGTAGGTATAAAGGAAATTAGGATAGTCTAGAAACATTGGACAATCAAGATGCTTTTAATGTTAGAAATATACAGTGCAAAAGATTAGGAAAAATAGAACGGAAGAAAAGATATTACTATTTAGCAGAAACTTGAATTTTTTAAACGTAAATGTGACTGCACTTTATAAATATGCTATGACTAGGTCGTTAAAGGAGAAATACACAAAAGAGTTGGTCGGACGTAGTGTATTTCGTAGTCAGCAAACAAATTGTAAATTCAGCCGGAGAAGAGCACGAGTTTGCCGCTCACTCGCCAAATACGATTCTTCTGCTGTTTCGCATGCTGATGTACCTAATCCTAATAAGCAATGCAAATTTCAAACGATCCTTTTTGTAATTAACAAATTTTTCAGGAACCCTTTCGTTTCTTAAAAATATGTTATTATCATCGTCATCATCGTCAACAACCCATCACAGCCCGCTGCTGGCCATGGGTCTCTACTTAAAGAAAACGGTTTTAGTTTCATTACCTCGCTGGCGAAGTGCGGGTTGGCGTTATTCTTCTACAATAGGCACCGGCTTATACATAAATATATAGATGGATATAATGTACCTACCTACACAACTTTTTACATCATACATTTTTTTAAGCAAAAAAGAAAACCGAATTCAAGCTAAAAAGTTAAAAATGAATTTAAATTGTTACAGACTTCAATTATTTCTTTTGTATGTAAAACTTTAACATCGTCAATTTAATTACTGGTTAATATTGAAAAAGGTTAGGGACCCACTACAAATTATTGTAAAAACAAATTGTTTCGCTCATGTAAGGCGGCATCAAAATTGTACCAGGGCTTAGTAAAAATGATTTTTACAAGAAGCTAACTTTCCACTTCCTACTTATGAAGGAAGTAATAAATTGTTCAAATTATTCAATGTTGACCGAAAATTCTCACAGAAGTCGCATTTTTAGAATTTATTGTCGTTATTCATATTCATTGACTTCTTAAAAATTTGTCGTAAGAGCCTTTAAGAGAAAAGACCTACCTCTTTACGGACTCCAAAAAAGGTTCCATGTTCGTTATGGCCGTTATTATTTTTTTACATGGATAGGATCTATATCCTATGAGACTATTTCCAAGTTTGTTGCATAAAAACCAATGAGTAGCAAACAGCAAGTGCAGTATAACCTCAGCACTTAGTTAGTACCTATGTTCCCAGCGCCGTCCCTAGTCTTTGATTACAATAGAGGGAGATTGTCTTTTTGCGCCCTTTGGTTGGTTGTGGTAAATCAATAATAATAACAAAATAAAAAAAATCTATAGCAAAAAAGAACACACTTTCCTGGGACTTGGAGCGACCACTCCTCTCAATCTACCCCAGGGCCGGTGCTGTATGTACCAGACTCAAATATATTCTGCTGCCTATACTACAGCAAAAAATCTATTTAAGTACCTTAACATCTTAAGTTCAAATTAAGCTTCTAAAAATGTCTGGGTACTTTTGAGTAAAATTTTCAGTTTCCTTCAACGACTGAACAAGAAAAGTATCTATACTTATGCCGCGAACAAAAAATTAAGTTCCGATTTATCGGACCTGAACCGATTCAATCGAGGCGCCGCCGGGAAAATAAGTTTGAAAGAGCTACCAAAGATTTTCAATAGATTTACCACAGAAAAAGTTTTGAGGGTTTGAAATTAATTTGATTCTATTCTGTTCGATTTATTCGTTTTGGACGATTTAATAGGGAATGATTCTCCGTTACTTTCTTAGGCAGGAATATGTTGTAGTATTTAAACAGACAGGGAAAACATGCTTCTACGTTAATTTAAAATAGAAATGAATCGCAGATGTTTCACCCTGAACATTAGGCTGAATTAGAGTGCGGAAGGCGTGTGGCGGAGGCTGTCACCATAACCGAGCCGAGTTAACCGCTTCTCCGAGAGTAATTACACTGAACTTCATTTAACTTCCGCATCTCAGTCCAAATACAAGTACCACTAAGCACTGTGCTTTACTTAGCCCGTAACAAAACGATGCAATTTTAAATAACGACCCAGTACGTCTAGAACGTATATTACTTCAGCTTCGCCATGGCATTTTATATCATTTTGAACGCGTTAGGCGAGAATAAATTTGTTGATTAATTTGTTTAGGCTGTATTTACGTTACAGTCTAAGATGTTAAAAGAACGGAAAATTAATATCTCTCGTCTTGATTGTTTCCTCTAGGGGAAAGGAAAAATGGAGTGTTTATTTAATAAAGCAATTGTCGCAAATTTAATAAGAGGATTGTAGGTTTAATTTAATTCAATGTTCATCTTAACTAACACTATAAAGAAATAGCTCGAATTTTGTGCGTTTGTTTAGATGTGTAGGATAAATTCTGGAAGTGTATAGTAGACACACACACTTTTCTTAAATACAGTAATTTCTGTGTTAATTTTTAATCGATTTGTGGTCATAAGTTTTCAAACAGTTTACAAACTGACGAGTTATAAAGTAACTTTTAAAATTTTACAGTGACATATACATATTATTGTCACTTACCTACGAGTAAATATAACTAGTAAACGTATTTCACCTACAACAGAGACTAGGCGAGATAAGTCTCGTGCAAAACCCCGCGGGAACGGCACGAGCGCATCACGTACCGGAAATTAAAATAACTCTTTTAAGCAAGCACACTATATGGAATGAATGCTTTGCTACTTCACTTGGTAAAAAATGCACTTAGATTTAGTTTTGTCCACCACCAAAATAATGAAAGACGTTTTAAAAGTGTACGAGGGATTTTTGATAAGAGATTATCTACGAGTATAGTATTAGGATTTCGTGGTTAAAGATTAGAATATGATGTTGGTAAGGAATTTAGGACTACCTCTTTATTTTAGTAATAGATAGTAGAAATCTAAATCAGTCAATTAAATTATTGCCTTGCTGGAAACCGAATTCAGAATCATTCAAATTGTAACCACCACATCAGACAGGTCTTCAAACGTTTAGATGTCTTATCTAAATCCTTATTTAGTCTTATTTAGTTTTCTTGGTAAATAAACCCGTAATTGTAAAGAATTTAATCTGAGTCACTCATCATCGTCTAGACTCATCCGACGCCGGACGCGACGCAGTACCAAAGAGAGCATGATTTATGTATGGTGCATTCGTTCTTTAAAAAAGGAATCGCAATGCGTTCATTAAACAAGAAAGGGTTCTTTAAATCTATTGAGATTCGACGATATATTATGATCGGTATTGCAATGAATCTGCAAACAAACAACAGCTATTCTACAAACAATATACTTCAATCACACTAAACTTGTTGTCATCACATTAAAATTTCAAAATCGGTTAAAAATTTATGGAATTATGATGTGGAACTACAAACATGCGAAAGAAGCGCGCATAGCCCCGCTGGTAGTGTGGATTGCAAGCGATCACATTGTTAAGCAACGTCGGCCGCGGCCGGTACTCGGATGAGTAACCGCTAGTGGCAAATTTCATGCGCGCTTCCGTGCTTTGGAGGGCACGTAAAGCCGTCGGTCCTGGTTGTTATCGACAGATAATAGTCTTTAAACCTGGTCGGAGGCCCTTTGAGCAGTTTGACAACATCCGACACGGGTTGGTCACTAACCCGTATTTCCAACAATCCGCATTGGAGCAGCGTGGTGGAGTATGCTCCAGGCCTTCTCCGGTTGTGGGGAGAGACCCGTGTCCAGCATTGGAACATAAAAAGGGTTGAAGGTACTACAAACATACAAAAAATATATAGAAAAATTAAAATAATATATAGAATGTCCTTTTTTTTTGAAGTCGGCTGAAAAGAGTGATTACTAACTAACAACAGTGTTAATAACTAAACAGTTTATTCATTTCTCGTCTTACTTTGACAATGATTGTTCTGCTTCGGCTTGCATACCTTTGATATTAGAATTGAATACGGCAATATTAAAAAATTTACAGCTAAGAACTACAGTTGTGATATGGTGCTGTCATGCATCACATTCTTGGCATAGATAATGTTAGTTACGAGACGCTCCAAGAGCTCTGATGAATTGCGCCATAAATTATAGCTCACGGTACTCTACATCTGCGAGAGTGGAGTGATGTGCACCGCCTTTAGTGGTGCTAAATAAGTAAGAGTATGACATTTTTCTTTCGAGAAATTTGTCCTATACACGTTAGTGCCCATTTGCTTCGAGAGTTTCATAAAATATTGATGCAATTTTCACATCTATCAAGACTCTTTTCTTTGTATTATGAATGTTATTGGGTATTGTGTTTACTAAGAACAAAAACATAACAGTAGGTATCCTTATCTCGAACTTTTAAAAATTAGTATACTGACTGTATTATTAAAAATATTCGTATACAGTAATAATATATACTGTGACCATAGCCGAGGTTTTGCTAGAGCGAGAGGAGCCAAAAGAGGAATTAAGAATATCTTCTTTTTTTTTAAATTGGGTCAAAACAGCAAGTCAAGACCTATTTGTTATATTTGTGCGACTCAAACTTCCCACTTTGACAGCACATATTTTGCAACCATTAAATTAAAACAGCACTTTCAAATGTTACGTAATTGTGTTTGTGTAATTTAATCATTTTCTTTTAAAGGTCTAGTGCCTATTTATATATCGCCTACCACAACATTTAATTGGCGGAGAACGGTATGGGGCAATAAAATAAATAAATAATACTCTCAATTACTGTATTGTCCCAAGAAAGCATGTGTTTAGCAACTATCTTACTATACGAGGTGTACGAGTAGGCACTACCAACATTTAACAAATAGGTAGTGCAGAGTGAAAAAGAATTCTTTACAAAACAGCATGATTGTGATACGAGTAGTATGCGAACGAATTCGGTTTCCTACGTAAAATTCATTTCCATTTTATGTTTAAGCCCAGACGTCATTAATTTTTGGTATGAAACCTGAGCGAAAAATTCTGCATTACTCTTTGCGTTTCCTAAGCTCTGAATATAATTCTCAGTCTGAGTTTTTTTTATAGAATTAGTTTTTATTCTTCTAAACATTATCATCCATGTTTTTAGTGAACAAGTAAACAGAGTAATGATAGACAGACGATCTAATACAGTTAGTATCCAGGCTTAGTTGACATTCTTCCATTCTTATTCACTGATTTTTGAAACTTGCAAAATCGCCTCAAAATACTTAAAAAAATAATTATTTAGACAAAAGGAAAAGTTTAAGTGTCCGAAGACAGCGGCTGTTTTAAGTTATGTTCAGTTTTTGAGTTGAAATAGTATTTCAAATATTAAACGTTAAGTTCAGATATTATTCAGACAACCTTCCTTTTCATTACGAGTTTTAGGTCAGGAAATTAAGCTCACATGACCCGTCATCTACAGGCAGCTCTGAAGTAATATATTTTAAACATACTTAATACCTGAATCCTGACCTCTGCCCTCTGAATAAAATAACATTTGACTAACGTAAATGTTATATTACATTTATGATATATACATACGTACGTAAATATCGACGATACATACGTATGTACCCTGGGAATTATGAAAACTTACTTGATAAATGATCTTTTCAGTTTCATTTATTAAATTTGTAGTTTACAATTTTTAACGCAGTCTTGTTTTTTGTTTTTTTTTTTAATAATTTCTTATCAAAGTCGATTTAGATTTTTTTATAAGTTAGGTACCTACCATTTTTTCTAAAGTAAGTAGCAAACGAGCGTCCTGGCCATTATGGTAATGAGGGGTTCCTGCAATCTATAAAAACCTACGTGCCCACATCCAACTAGCAATAGGAATAGAAATCCTGCGTATTTATACGCGGATCCGTTGCTATTGCTTCTCATGAGAACTAAGATGCCTAAAAGATACATACTTAAGTATTTGCGGCATAAAAGCTCTGGTGGGTACTCAGATACGAGACAAACTATCAAAAAATCATACGTGCATTGAACAATTTTATCGGCAAAAGTGAGATATGTCAATTCGTATGTTATTCCGATAAATCCCGCGTTTTCATTACGACCTGTAATTTCCAAGCCAGGAAATTAAACTCGCACAGCCAGCCGTCAACAGGCAGCTCTACGAGTATATACCTGTACGTACCTAGTACCTGCGTACCTATAATTATTGTACCTGTAATATTTGTGTAGTCTCTTCGCAATCGTGAATTGTATGCAGACGCCTCGCTAAACATTTTAGATTTAATGTAGCAGGTTTGTTAAATGTAAATACAAGTATTTATGAGTTCGTATAGTTATTGTATGCATTGAAAATATGCTAAACTTAGATAATTATATATTAAGCAGAATATTGTATAGGATCTTTTTTTCATTTAGAAGCTAATCCTATGTGTGAGTATAATCTACTCAGCCCATTATGATAGCTCATTTTGGGGTTTGTCAATTGAATTAATAAAATATTCATATATTCGCAATCACATATTACCTATATACGAGTACTATGTTTTTCAACTGTTTATTAATGTTTTTAACTGTTTAATTCATTTATTTAATTATTACTTTCATTATTTTTTATTTTTTGGCTAAGGTTTACAAAGTTGGACCACATTACTTGCTATACTATTCGGCTTAGAGAACTTATGTATTTGTAAACTTTTGCTATTAAAATAATTTTTAACTATCTACTCGTCAAAAATAGAACCTCCAACTTTTTTTGGTTTTTTATTGTCCAAGTTTATATACAGACTTAAAAGTTTTTAGCTGTAGACACGAGTACCTACCTATAGATATAGTAGATAAACTTATGAGCTTTTGCTCTTAGCTCGCACGCTACGACAAAATCGATCATCGTCCTGAGAACATTTTTCTTGCTTCTTGTCACTTATTTATCGTTCAATTTGTTCAGCAACAAAATTATCGATAAATTTGGAAGAATAAATATTATATTTTGTCTATAAATACGTAGGTGTAGATGTCCAGAATACATACGAGTATCTAGTCACTTTTGGATTTTGGGACCTCGCTTCCCAAACCCACACACGTAGAGGTTAAATGACCCCATCGTAACTACACATAATAATAATAATAATAACAACAACAATACTAACATACAAATCATAATATGAATGTTGGAATAATTGTTAATATCATTTATTTAAACCAAACCGATTAAGAACTTATTACAGTTTGTCTATTGGTTAATTTTATACAGGAAAATAAACACGCCACGCAACGATTTATGAAATTATTTGTACATAAACTAATGTCTGCGGTAAATTTTGTTATTAGCGTCCCATGTGTTTGGTATACCTACTAGTGATAACTTTTGGGGGAATAATAATTACAATAAAAGGGGATATTAGTGGTGAAGCCTGCAGCAATAATAAACTATGCCGGCAATTATGGTTATTTGCTATCTGGTAAAGTTGTGTGGACCAAAATAGAATTAGGTTATAATTATACATACTAGGTTTCCTTGAACGTTATTGTTAATCAAAAGAAGTTTATACCAAAAAAATAATTTTCAGACTATAAAACAAGAAACATACATACTTTAATAGCAAGCCAATAATATAAAAAATTAAAAATTATTTTTAAATTGTTATTAACCGAATAAGTAAAATCTCTTTAAAAATAAGGAAAAAGTTTTCTAAGAAAAAACATCCTAGGCGTCGGTATACTTAAATTTGTGGCCAGTAATTAGTGAGACGGACTCCCGTCTCTGAATCTTTTAAAGCCCTTCGGGCCCGGAATTGTAGTTGAGATCTTTTTATAGACCATTGCTCTTACCAAGTTTTACATTAACTCAAAGTAAGACACGGTGATACTCGTAACTAAAACGTTTCGTTTTGTTTTTAGAAATGTTTTTTTATTCTAAATAATTATGTTAACAATAAAATAAATAATATGTACCTATCTAATAGTGATAGTTTAGAAAGTATTAAGACAAGTGAGTAGCCTCATGCCATTTAAAGCAAAATCACTCAATGACTCACTTTAAGGTGATTCAAGTCAAGAGTAAGTTAATTTAATTATACATTTAGTTGATTTTTATACTACTACACTGTAAAGTGTGTAAATGTAAAATCTATTTTCATATAAAATGGCTCCTCACGAAGCAATTTTGCATTCAATCGGGTAATACGATTTGTCGAAGTCTAGATTGACGGTATGTTGTAGGTACGTATTCTATTCACGAATTAACACTGATTACAGCAATCATGCGCCGAGATCATATTGGGTGTTTTAAATTACCAAAAAGCGAGAATATTCTTAGTTAAAGCTATCATATATTTTTTTTTGGTTTATGCCATATTTAATTATAACAATAAAAAAAAGCAATTTTCATGTATGTTTTCTAAAAAAAAAACAATTTCCATGCTTTACATTTGCCAGGCGTCCCCGTAACAATTTTTTTAGGCATTGAACTTCTATTGTTATTGTTTTTTATACCCAATATATGTATTTGTACGTACTGTTTTGATGATAAACGAATCAGAATTTTATTTCTAACTGGCAAATAAAATCAAGCAAAATAACAACTGTCCCGGAAATAACGCATGTATTTCACAATAATGGACAAAACATTCTATTGTCGGGATATTTCAATTACAAAAAGAGCTCCAATGGTATCGCTGTGAACGTAAAAGGAAAACATTGGTATACGAGTTGATACGAGTATGATAGAACTCGCACGAGAGTTCGTCTGGTTGGGAAACTCGGATTGTATGAGGAGTTATTATGTGTGGCCTACACGCTCATTTGCTACTTATTTCATACGTTTTAGTAAACATTGTTCTGCCATATAAATGAGAAATATAGCCTATGTTACTTAGTAACAATGTAGCATTCTAATGATGAAAGAATTTTTCAAATCATTCGAATTATTTTCGGAACCTATTCAATGCAAAAAAACTATAAGTGGTTTAAATATTACTGAAATTATCATTAGGTCGGTATGTATTCTCTGTTTCGCGGAAGTACTCGAAAGCGTTCCTGAGCCTCTGAGGCACAGTAGCGAAGAGGAACAATGACAGGTTTTATTCGGTTAGAGTCCGACATCACCTTCCATCGGCTCCGTGGCGGAAAATATTTGTCCTGTTTTGAAAAAATTATATCATATTCAGTTATAGAAGAAAGCGCGCATAGGTCCGCTGGTAGTGTGGATCGCAAGCGATCACATTGTTAAGCAACGTCGGGCGCGGCCGGTACTCGGATGGGTGACCGCTAGTGGCGAATTTCATGTGCGCTTCCGTGCTTTGGAGGGCACGTTAAGCCGTCGGTCTCGGTTGTTATCGACAGATAATAGTCGTTAAACCTGCTCGGAGGCCCTTTGGGCTGTTTGACAACATCCGACACGGGTTGGGCACTAACCCGTATCTTCGTCGGTTGTGGAGAGAGACCCGAGTCCAGCAGTGGGACATAAAAAGTGTTGAAGACAGCTATAAAAAATGAATTTGCACATATTTTTAATGGTAATAACTACATAAAATACGCCTTAAGCAATGTTACCAGCAATGGCAGATATTTGTGATAGTTGAATGTAAAAGTTGTATTAAGCGTATAACCTAAGCTTGTATTACAGGCAAGTACCTACAAATACAAATATACTTTATAGTATACCAATAAAGAAGCCAAATAATAACAGAATACACACTCGTGACTGTAGAAATAACAAACTCAGTATAAACAAAAGGCGGCGTTATCGCTCATACCTATCAAGAAAATATTCAAAGATATGTGAAATTTTATCTATGATATTTTTTAATATTTATTGTTTCGAAATAGTTGGTAATAACATATACTAGCATTCCAGTCACTTGTCTGTATGAAACATTATTTATAATACCAATTATTGTTGCACGGTAGAGACAAGTGCTGCGGGGGCACGTATCGCAGTCTAGTTCCCTGATCTTAGTAAAATAATTTCTCCATAAACAAATTTAACTGTTTGCTTGTTGCACCTGAATTATTGTTTATTTCAAGGATTCAAAATTGGAATTACCTATGTGGTCGTATAATTGGGTAAATTTGTGGGCGAGTTGATAAGCCAATTAGTCGGATCGATAGCTGGTGGTACGTTTGGTCCTAATCCGACGTCAGCGGTTGACCTCTAAAGGCACTAATTTTGTTGTGCAGAGTTATAGCGTTATTTTTTATTATGTATATAATTTTATAAAAGTGTGTTAATGGATTTTTATTTTTAGTGTTTCGTAGCCAAATGCAAAAGAAAGCTTGTTTGGGTTATCGCATCGGTGTATCGGTTTTTTGCAATAAGAAACTATTTGCCCCTGTCCTACAACTTAGCTAATAACACTGAAGGTAAAATTTCGAAACATGTAAGAAATATTGAAATAAAGCATACTTACTTTGACAAATAAGAACATAACTTTTGATTTGGAATACTATGTTAGATGACTCTTGTGAAGTTTTGATTCAGCGAAATATGATAGGTATAAGAAAAGTGTATTTATAACATCGTACTGCATAGTTATGTAGAACGCGGCTGTGCTAATGAGAAAACGATACTATTACTGATAAAAACACGTAGGTAATACGTGTTATCTCAAAGCAAAAAGGTTATCGTTCGCTTCGAAACAATTGGGGCGGTAATTACTTGTAGTTGTCCGAGCTGTAGCCGCAAACGAGCTCATCGCTCAAAGAACAAGACACATTGTAGAAAATAAATATATCGACCTTTTCAGTTTTTGCTTCGTGCTTTTTGTACGTTATGAAAACAATAATTAACGCTTCCACACTCAGCAAAACACCTTCCCAACCAATTTGATACAAGTCGTGCTTCACGGCGGGTTATGAGATGACTTTACGTGATTATTGCAGTTTGGATGCATTGCAGTTCGATATTTATTTACGTTATTGTATGGAAGACCAAATGTGACCCTGTCTCTATTCTAAGGTCGTATTTTAGTTTTGTGTTAGTGTGCATTAATACACCTGGAGACTCGCCTTATATTAGAAGTCCTCTGGCCCGCTGGAGCCTCATCTATTTACTGAAATAGAGTAATAATCGGTGTAATGAGTGAGGAAGTAATTCTGACTGAATACAATCTGGTTGAAGTTCAATTGACGTTCATCCAGTGTATACGTGTACCGTGTGATGTATAAAAATTTTAGACTTTGACTTTGCCACTCTACTACTACCAATATTGGTCTTATCTACGATCTATTTCGTCTCTCTATACAATATTCTATATAATTTTTATTTATTTGTGTACCTACACTCATAAAATGAAATGAAAGATAGAATCCACGCAAAGAATCTACTTATTATAACTAAATTTTTTTTTTGTTGTAAAATGAATATACTCTATAAGTAGTAGGTACACTAGATGTGAAATCAGGAAGAAATCGCTTCGATAAGCGATAAGGCCGACCATTGTTTGTATTTTGTTTGTTTGTGTGTTTATGCATTATTAGCTGACCCGGCGAAGTTCGTACCGCCTCAGAATCATAAATGTTAAAATTAAGTTGTCAGCTGAATTCAGTTCAATTAACATAATTGAATTTTTTTACATTATTTCGTGGAAACTTCTATAGGCCGTCACGAAAGCAATGAAATTAATTAAAATCAGCAAACCATACATACTCGAGTAAGTATTAAATAAATTATAGTTTAAAATCTAAAAAAAAACACTCTTTCATAGCGAGCCAAATAAAAAAATAGAAATAGAAGATATTTAGCGCGATCGTAGATATCATATTACATACACATGTATGTCATATTTACATATGTACATGTAAATCTAATAAAAGCCTCTACAAAAGCTGTTTCATATAAAATGTGATGGGAAAATTAATTCTTCATTTTTTTTCTTAAGTTTCAGATTTTTAATATTATTATTCTGCCTGTAACTAACGTGATTTTGTTTTATATACATAGAAGATAATGTACAAAGTGTACAAACAATAAAGAGTATACAGGTATAATATTTATCTATCTATCTCAGATAAGACGTATTTACATACATACATAATCCGTACAATAAATTTAATATAGGTACGTAGTAACGAATCATTACCTTGCAACATTTTTATTGAATCCTTTGTTGTTTGATTATCCTTAAACCCTTAATAGAGTCAATGCCAACAGAGGCTGACATCATCACATTACTTGATGGTTATTATCCTTCCTGTTGGTACTTCACTCAATCATTGTTACAGTCTGAATCTTAAAATTCCACGAAGTTTATTCAAGATTAGTTTACATACATACTGGTCTCACCATAGTTACTCGTGCAAAAAATGTACCAATTTACATTTAAACTACTCGCCTTGAATAAAATTGTGCTTATGATTATAAGTCGTTTTAAAATGTTTTTCCCTGTTCAACCTATGTATTTTACTACGTGTTCAAAAGGTGGGCATAGCTTTAATCTTTACTACCAGCAATAAACAGAGAGCTGCAATAAATCGATTGTAGTTACTATTTTTTATAAGTATTATTATTAAAACATACAACAGTAGTTAATTTACTGTTAAAAGCTATTTTAATTTTTAATATTAGTGTAGTAAACGAGCTTGGCTTGAATTTAAGCCTGAGCTCGTGCTATGATTATAATGTAATAATCTACTCACATCGTATAGTTCATGTCTGGCGGCACACAGACTCACCATTTGGTCTACCTACGAGTAAATACAATAATAATGACGTGTGGTCCCTAATGGTAATGACTATACTTTCTATGTCTTAGTAATACTAACTACGAAATAAACAGGTTATGTTATGTTATTGTGTTAATAAAATTAACAAGAGTGACTTTGATCTATTATTTTGGGAAAGTAATATAGACATTGTATATCAGAATCAACGACCTACATCATTATAATTTAAACATTCTAAATATAAAGTATCTATGTATGTTCCAAATAGCATTATCTATGTGTAGCGTGTGTTATTGTTTGTTTGTAAAGGTCCGTCTATCCTTATTTATAGTATTGGTATGCTTTGTTTGGTACTAAAATATGTGTCACATGTTGAATAATTACAAACAACATAATGTTTTAATACATTTATATAAGTACACAGATACACAGTTAGAGAGAAAAATATATTTATAAGATAAACAACTCAACAAATTAAAATTGGAATAATATGTTTCAATTTAAGATGTAGTAGATATTATGTCTTAACTCAGCAGAATTTGTCACAACATCTTAAAAGTAATCTTAAGTTACGAGTATATAAATTTTGAGTTAATTAAATATTGAGTTCCATACTATTTATGCTAATGTGGGGTCGAATTAGGTATGTCTACTGTATTTACAATTATACATAAATTTCTATTTGGTAGTTAAGACCGGATCCTCTTTCGCTTTTTAACCTAATATTTGCGTAGGATTGTCCAACACCGCCCGCTGTGATGCTGGCTATTGCGTCTGTGTGGTCCAAGTCTCGAGCTATTATCCCCTGAAATAGAACAAAAAATTGTCATACAAGCCTTGTGCGAAGTACTTGTGTTTATTTTGGGAAGGGATGCTGAACATTCTTTATTTAAGGCGACCAACTCAGTCCTTATGAGTGACAGCGTCTCCGCGTATGACATCACATAGGACTCCTCTCCTATTTGAGGTTGGACGTGGGTACCCATGGGTTGCAGTAACTAGTTAATCGGTTGGCTTCATGCACGTTTGCTACTCATAAATTATAGTAATTGTTGTAAGTAGATTTATGTACCTACTCCTGTTTATATTATTTAATTACGCATTATTTAAATGCATGATGTAATTATGAAATTTGAAATATCATAAAGGAAATAAAAGAATATCTTTTTTATCAACATTAAATCATGAGCCTTACATTATGTTCTAAGCGTAACGAAAGCATACATAGTGCATTATTAAAACGATAACCAGCTTTACGGACTGGTTTAACACAAAAATTATTTACACAATATTTTATTTAGTATGTAATTTATTAAATCATGGTTGCTTTGTAAAATAGGTATATAAGTAGGTAGGTATTTATAGAAAGACAGTTTGCTATAATAATATTATTATTAACGGCATCACGCTATTAAATTTGCGCATCGCCAACAGTCTATTAACTTGTAGAGCGTGTCGTGTGTTTGACTAATAAATGTTATCTCAAATCTCAAACTAAATCAATTCTGTATTCTCAGCAAAACATATTTATATGATAAATTTTTCTATTATTTTCGTATTATTGTATATTATAGAATGCGATGTCGAAATAGAGGCAAACCTCACTATATTTTGTGATAGAGATATAAAAGGTTAAGCCAAGGTTATAATGGAAACAACTTTATTTTAGACATTGTAATAAGGTTAATATAATATCTCAACTGAAATGAATAAAACTTGATTTTTATAAGCTCTTTAAGCTTTTTTATAGTACTTATAAATTTAATGGTAAGTAATAAATTTTTAAAACTTAAATAACATAAATTCATTTACTTATCTATGTCGCGTTTAAATAAATCGAATAAACTAGTAAGTACCCACGGTAGGTTTCAATTCATGTTTTTATATTCACAAAGCGTATTATATTAATGACGTAGTGATTAACGTACCTTTATAATCTGTTGGCCAGGATCAGAGAAAAATACTTCTTTAACTCGCTTCTTTAGGGGAATCGAGTTATATTCGGCTTTTTCTTGCCACAGAAGTCTGTGGTTGAAACTTGTGCCCACTATGAGATCTTTGCATTGAGACACACATATGAATGAGACTATAAAAACTAAAAGAATCGGTGCAGACCTCATTTTGTTTGTTCTTAGCGTAAAGCGTATGTGTATGGCCTCGTCAACAGATGCCGGTGGACTGGTCTGAATTAATACTGCATTGGTCAACTGGCTTGTTTACCTCGTAATTCGTAATGTGTAAGCGGAAAATACTGCTCACGTCGTTTGACTGGGATAGGCGAGTACCTTTTATGTTGGCGATTCTTGGAAAAGATAATAATATTTGGTTTGGATGTTTAACGAAGAGATTGCCTTGTGTACTTTTTTATCTATGTTGTATATATTTACGTTATAATGACGATGTCGAATCGTTTAGTTTTAAAAAAATGTTATGTGTTCTTTAAGGTATTTATTTAAGTTTAAGTGTGTCCATGGGTTGCAATGTCCACTTAACATGCTTGTTTGCTATTCATTTGCAACTTCGTCTAAAATTATTGTTTTTGTTCTTGTATATTTTGCGTTACAAGTGTGACAACTAGACGTAGGTATTTTATGATTTATAAACGAATGTACTCATAATTTCTGGTAGGTATCCTATCTAAGTAGGTACGTATTGTACTCGTACATACGTACTGTAAGTAAGATACAGTTTTTATAACTTTTTATGCGAAAAATTTAACATGAAAGGCTAAAGCGGTCCAGTCAAGCAAGATAGCAGTTTAAAGTTATTTCCCTAAACCATCCCTAAACCAATATCTAGGGTCGGATGGTTTCGATCAAACCAATAATTTCGAATAATTGGATTTGGTTGCAGATACTAACATGTATGTACAACTAGTTACGACTTGCGGTCACTACTAAACTTAGATAGATATGGTTCGTACATAGTAATAATTGGAGCATAAACATACGTAGTTTAGATAGTATAGGTTCTAATACGTAGAGACGGTAGAAATATAAAAAAATTAATAACGTTTCACATTCATAGACATTTGGTGAACTGGTGTAGTAACCATTACTTACACCAAACTGTCAATAAATAAAATTGAATGGTGTTTCTAAGCAATTATTTATAAAGACACACATAAAAAAATTAAACACTGCAAAAACATTTCAATAGTGGTTTCTCAGTAAATCGTAGGTACTTAGTGAGGTTATCTCAATTCGATAAACTTTTTTGGTGTACTTATACCTGATAGACATAAAGTAAGTATTTTGTTATATTCTAATACAAAAAATGAATTTTAAAGTAGGTAATGGGTATTATAATAACGGATTTTAAGTTATGATGCGGCTTGACACCTAATACGTACGAGTAATACAGATTTGTTCGCAACTTTGATGTTCTTGAGGTATTTGAGAGAGAAATCTTGTATTTATAATTATTTGCGTTTCTTCTGTAATGCCGGAGCCATGTCAAAGCCTCTCCTATTATTAGACTACTCCTATTGAATATCGCACAATGTGACATGTTTTGGTAGTACATTCCGACTATTGCCAACTTGCTCCTTGGTAAATCTGCGGATACATTTATACATAGGTATTTACTATATTTGCATAAACGAAGTTACGAAAAGTAAATAAGTAGGTACTTAGTTCGTGCAAAACTAAAGAGGAAACTCGAGGAAAGAACCGTAATCACACTTTACAAATTGTGCGTTGTCCGTATTTCGAAAGGTATTTCCCCTGATGCCATTAGTAATGTGTACGTAGAGTTAAAAAAACTAATGTGAAAGTAACCGAGTTATCTGTAGGTGGATTCTCTGTAACGATGCCTCTCCTGCCAGGGGCTCTGAACATAATTTATATCCTGCGAAAAAGCAAAGTATGCCGCCAAAGCCAAGAGCGTTTGTACACATTAACGCGGTATAGCTCATGAAAAATCGCTTAGGAAAGAAGCAGGCGAACTGCGTTTGTGGCGGGTAATATAATGTAGAAGCCATTTTGGAGCTTTTCCGACGGTGCGCAAAAATCACAGTTTTCATGTTACTCGTATAACCCTGTTAAGAGTTTTCGCAGTTGATACCGAAATACCGCGGTTATTCCATTTATTCAGATAACTTACAAGATCATTAAATAGTCTGTGAATGTCTACACACATTTTTGTAAGTACAAACGGTTTAATTCACGTGTAAGTACTTTTCGTGTATGCCCCAATAAAACTTGGTAAACTAATTGACTATAGCTATGTTACGGAGTCCCATATAGGATACTTTCTATTCCAGAAAATAAAGGGATTCCGTAGGGATACAAGACGATGAATTGAATGGATTTTTTTATTTTTACCCGATACACCTGCAAAAGCAAATTAGGTTCTAAAATCCGGCCGTTTGTCAGTGACACTTGCTTTACCAAATTTTCATTTATCCAATTCGTTCCATCCGTACACTACAAGATAACAAAGGAACGAACTTCGCCGCAGTCGAATAACAAGTAAACAAAAATCCGTCCAGTACTAAGTTCGTTCGACAAAGTCTAAAAAAGTCGTAAAAGTCGAAGTTGAAGTTTGAGACGTCAAAGTACGTACCTACCTCCTTTATCAAATAAAATTTGTGATCAGTCTTTATCAATTATAAGTGGGTAGTTGGAAATAAATCCACTGGCGTTGACACTTCAATGTCAATCTGAGCGATGACGCAGTCGTTGTGCTCGTGCCGTAAAAGACAGACGTTTTGTGCTTCCTGTCCGTTCGTAACCTCCGTTGGTTACCCGTATTACCGGTTTGTGTGTTGTGTTTTGTGAGCATCCCAGGACCATCATCAAAGGATCATCGGCCGTGCCTATATCCTACAGTGAGAGAGCGCCGTGCGTGACACACTCTGCTATTCGTCCCGGATCGACTTGGATTTTAAGGTTAGTGGTTTTCTTTTATCTTTTATCTTTGGCAGGATTGTGTTTATCTCCCACTTTCAAATAAATATACAGTCCACTTCACTTCGAAGCATCCAATGCGACGTTCGTACATTTTCATATGTTAAAATCCTTAAGATCGCTTTGACTGCAACCCATGCCAAATAAATATACAAACAGAAAATACATACATAATAATAATAATTATACCTGCATACACTCGAAAACGATAATCGTCGTTAATTGACTTACATATCTCATCTTATTCTATTAAACGAATAATTCTTGTAATATAATAAAGGCTGTAAAAAGTCCTTTTAAGTCCCAGGCATCTATATAGTAGTTTATAAATAAAATACTATAAACAAAAATTGCTGCATTACCTATAAGTTTGTATAGAGACTAATATATATAATATTATTGTTAGAACCTAGGCATTACATTATTGCTGTACAATGATAATGACATAGAAACATAATTACGACTGTGTTCAAGTTAGTAGGTGCATATGGTTATGTTTTACTACTATTTATCTACATATAACTTATGTAAGTGCCTATTATATCCTATAGGTGTATATATAGTGGTCTTGACATCCACTTACTCAAACTTCAAGAGAATCGACGTACTCGTATAATCCCTTAGTCCCCAGGGTGTGGGTCTGAATTCCTTATAATAACTATTGTTTGTACCCAGCCCCGTGCTCGTCTACGATATATCTGGGTATTGTTTTACGAGCATCGAATAACCAATCATTCCTCTAAATACGACGCGCGACGGTCCAATATTAAATTTGGTTTCGATTTCAATCCAAAATTATGTATATTGTTACTTCGGAAGGTGCAAAAGGGTTATATACTCGTATAGCTCGAGGACTAGAAATCTGTAATGTCTAGAATTATTTTGTCCAAAGGTATTTTGGTTGTTGGTAAGATATTTATTATATATATGTAGTGAAATATATTTACTGATTACTTTGCCATTACCGTTTCTTATACATCTGAGAGAAGATCTGTGCTCAGTAGTGGGCGGATCGGCATCTATTGTTATGAATCGTAAAAAACATAACAATGATCATGCTCATAATATTACTATAGTGGGTAGGTAATCATTCCGCACGGTTAAAGACACCAAAGAGAGATTAAGAAAGGTCAGGAGACCAATCAACATTAAAAACTCGCAGACGTGAAGGAATGAATGAGTATTTTAATTCATTTAACTCATCATACTTATAAATACTCGTAAGTAGGATCTAGAGCAGCCGAAGCCAGCAGCGTTCAAATATTTTCACAATATTTTATATTTCTATTCACATAACGATACATATACGTATGGTATGTAAATAAAACTATAAAAATATTGTAATCCTTGATATGCTGTAAAATGAGACAAGAGTCTACTGTCATTACACGAAGCAATCATCTTTAGGTGAGGGTGATGCTAAGTATGATTATGATATTATGTTAATACTATCGAGCCCGGCCAGATGTCCTACTATGCCACAGTATTTTATGAACTTTTTTTCTTTAAACTCTTCTTCTAAATAAAACCTGGTCCAATTTATTACTACTTATCTAGTTCAAGAAGGACTGTCTTATAATAATTAGACCTCCTTATGGATATTATTATTTTAATTTTGTATAATCAAAAAAATAATTTTAATTTTGTTCTATTACTCAATATATTTTGTGCCTGAGTTACGAAAAAAATTATAATCGCTTGTGTAGTTAATGGGCGACCGAAAATCTTGTCTGGCAATCGTTTTAAACCATCTGAGATCCTTGTAGGAGCGCGCAGCCTATGTTTGAAGCCTGTTTTTGCTCGTTGTATGGATCTGACTTTCTGTATCTTTTTATCTTCTGGTTTTAGTGTTTTCACATTAAGTAAATACCTACGTATAATTATGAGGTAAACATAACTAATTTAGGTATTGAGTCTTATTTTGATAAAAATTAAGAACATTGAAATAAGGTTTCCTTAATTACACCAGTGATTAAAACGAGTAAGCTTGTTTTTGATTTTGGTGTCTTATTAGAAGGTATTAATTACCTCAGAATGCAAGTATTTATATAACTTGTCGCACCTCAAATATTTATTATACGAAATCGTACTTGTATCCCATATAGTACTACACATCTGTGTAGTTATCTATCACTATCTAGTTATCTACACAGATACACGCCGCTTTATCCTCGTATTCTTGTTGGATACACATATTTGGCAAAGTGTTACATTGTTAACATCCGCAACTGTGTTAAATTTCCATAATGCTTATCTTGTCACAACCTCGGCGCGGCGGCTAGCGAGCTTTAATTGCATTTTGACCAGAGATGGTGGAATGTTGTCGTGGCACAGCTTCCCACTAAAATATGACTTGCCATAATTAGTTCCGTGCAAACAGAATATGGCAATTGAATTATACTGTTGTTATACTGGTTTAGTTACCTTTAATTGTAGAAAGGTTTGGTATTTAGTACGATCCGATTAACACTTTACGAGTATGCAACCAGAAACACAAAATCAAACGAGTATCTGAAAAAATAAAAATGGTATTGCTATTAAAGTCCGAAGGAATGACCATCGTGGGGTGGTGTGTTTGGTGATATACGAGTACCTTACATAGAATTTGATTAGTCATTTAGATTTAAGATGGATTTTGTGAGTTTTCACTAAAATCTATATTAATACGAAAATTAAATATTTATGCACTGTGTATTTATCTTTGTTACCAGTAGAATTTTAAGGATTGTCGACGTTTAATTTTATCAGTTTAATTCAAATTGTTTGCGAAACTTTTAACCCTGTTTAACGCTTCTATTTGTTACCAACCGAAGTTTCTACTAATTAATTACCAAATTAATTGTCCTTTCATGCTAATGTGTGGCAATGTTCAAGCGTCGTGGTTTTGGTTTTAAACCGAACACATTAAATTGCCTTAAAATTTATTTTACACATACGAAAGGAACAAGATTGGTTGATATGCGTTTATAGCAAAATGTAGAAAAAAACAAAGGAGTAATATTGGCAGTAATAAATAATTAACATAGCAAAAGTAAAGTTAAGTAAAGTAAAGTAAAGTTAAATAGTAAAATAAAGTAGTAAAGGAAAGTAAAGTTAGTATAAAACAAATATTATATTATCGTAAATCACCTTTGCCAACATTTAAGTATAAATCGTACATACAGTTTACGTAAAGCTTGTAAGCAGAATTTTATGCAGGTAAGATTTGGTCTTCAAATAAGGATTTATGTCACGTCGTGGAACGAAAAGAAGAATGTAAGGTACATTAGCTAAATGTCTGTTAAGGCAGTTGGACACCCGCTCAAAGTAACCCTTTCCAGTTAATTTACGCTTAAGTAGGTCACCGATTTCTTTGACTGAGCTTGGTTATCTATCTTATTTTTCTCTTGGTCGCCTGGAATATTCTGGCAAGGTTTTTCATTCTTGTTACATTTATTTTCATTACTAACTGGCTTTATTGCGTTCCATATATCAACCCGCAATGTAGTATCTGCTTCTGCAATGGTAAGGTAATTTAGATTAGAGATAAGTTGTCTTTTAATTTGCTATTGTCTTATGCAAATTGGACCCTTTTTGCGGCTAAGCCGTGCTCGGTTATGATGATAAATGTCGACGTTTTCGTCGAGTAGATGTAACTAAATTTGTATAATTTTGAAAGTTAAATGATTCTATGGTGATCCAGTAAGCCTCTTTTGAATGAAAAGTCTTAAAAAGTATTCGCAAAGGTAGGTATAATAAAAAGGTACTTAGCGTGGATAGCAAACACTTAATAAGGCGTAGGTACTACCACACTCAAGTAATATACATAGATATATGGGTTTTTTCCTATTCGGACAAATAAATCGAATCGATTGAAATTGTGTTACGAATTCAATCACACTTTTGTAATGTAGGTATTAATTTAATCGGGATGATTTAACCTTGAGACTAATATACTTGTAAGGGGGAACGTACGAAGGCGAGGGAGGTCGAATCTCTGAAACCCGCCGGGATTAGCGTCAAACGAAGAAAAAGAGACGCGGGAAATAAGCCGTAATCCATGCGACGTGACCTAAATTCTATCTTAAACATTGACAATTTCATGTCTCCGCGAAAACAATTTAATTTAAATTCTTACTTTTCCGTATGCGTGTAAGATTTCATTGTGACCTTCATATTAATATACTTGCCATAAAGAGTACTTTTTATT
>DWAV01000238.1:0-23426 GCA_018231305.1 Noctuana lactifera
ACTACTAGCGGGGCTATGCGCGCTTCACTACTAGCGGGGCTATGCGCGCATTCCAATGAACTTAGGTATACTACTGAGGAGTGCGACAAAACGCCACATAGTGAACTGAGTAATAACAAAGACGACCCTCTACGAATCCGATATCAGCCGATTACCTCTCTCTTTATCTCGATGTACATTATATATCGCTGGGTACTGTACCTACCTACCTCAAATGGTACCTCAAATGGTAAAACTTCACAGCTTTGGACTGTGGTCTTACTACATCTATATAAAGCTGAAGAGTATTATTGTTTGTTTGAACGCGCTAATCTCAGGAACTCAGTCTGCTGGACCGATTTGAAAAATTCTTTTTAATGTACGATAGTCCATTTATCGAGGAAGGCTATAGGCTATCAAGCGTTACGTTGCAATTCTTAACGCGGGTGAAACCTGGGGACACAGCTGGTTTTTTTATAAAAAAAATTGGTACACGTACGGCGCTCAGTTCTCAGGTAATCGAATAGTGAACACACTGCTCAGGTAACATCGGTAAGTGGCACCAGAGGCACATTTGTAACGCAAATGCAATCGACGCTGAGCGCTTTAGAGAACCTTGACCCAATCTTGAATTGATTTAGCCATGGGATTGTGGTCTCCATTGTGCAGGTAGAGAGGAATAACAACCGGTGGAATGTCTCATGAAAGTCGTGAAATAAGTAGTTGAATAAAATGAATTGTGAGACAAAAAGCGTTTGCTTCACATTTTATTAAATAAATTAATTAATTAATTAAATTGAAATGCCTATAAATATTTGAGTGTGCTACTTTAATTAATAATTTTTAAAACAAAACTATTTGACGTTTTACCAGGGGCATGTCCACAGGGATTTACACAAAATGTGACCACGTATGACTAAGATGGCGTAATGGGTCAAAAGACCCTACTCTTTATCATATACCTACTCATATCTGAAATATCCCAAGGTTTATAACAATATGAGTATGTTCTATTCTGTTCTATTCTCGATAACACTTATTTATATGCTACGAGTATCATGGCGTATAACGCGACAATACCGTGACACGCATACATTACATTATTATCAGTTAATTATGAGCGAGCAGGCTCAATGCAAGGTCAATAACATAAGCTTAATGCTCCATTATCTGCCTCTCATCAAACTATGATGGGTTAATTACAACTGACGCCTGATTAACTTTAAAATAAAATTTTAAACACGCCATTATTCTGTTTAAAATAATTAATTAATGCCATTCGAAAGTCGTTTCAGTACCATTAATTTGTAAGTCCGACAAAATTGAACGACAGTTATTAAATTATAACGATCAAAAATTACTGCTTCAAGTGATCTATAAACATGAAAACACACAAATTTCAGATTCTCTCAGTGACGCGTCCTGACTAACGTCATTTTGCAGTTTTCAATACTAATATTATAAAGAGGAAAGATTCGATTGTTTGTTTGTTTGTATTGAAAAGGCTATTCATGAGGAAGGCTATCAAGTATTACGCTACTATTCTTAACGCGGGTGAAACCGCGTGGCACAGTTAGTATATTATAAACACGAACAGATTACCATTGTGAACGTTTTTTTAGATTAGACTAGATTATCGGCTAGATTATCATTGCTAACATACAAACAGTTATAACGGACAACCCTATTCTAAAACTTCGAAGCGCTAAACCTCGCGTCGCCATTACAAAGCGGACTCAATTAAGTTGAGGGACACAAAAGATTGTCACGTCATCGCTACGTCACAATTCAGTGATCATTGATCGAGCACGTCAATATCTGCATAGCGTAGGGCCTTGACACTACGACGAAGAGCCATCAAAAACGACATCGCCTTCTTTAATTGTGATTATCATTGGTACTTTATTCGGTTATTAGGTGTCTTCAAGAAGTATCGGAAAAATCTTCATCCGTACTTATAAAATGCTTTGTCCTGAATGACTGACTGACGGATCAACGCACAGCCTACGATTAAACCGCTCGTAGAGACCTAAAACTTGGAGGGTGTGTTCATCGTATGACGTAAGCATCCGATAAGAAAGGATTTTACGAAATTCTAATCCTAAGGAGATGAAAAATGGGTTCAAAGTTTGTATGGTACAACGTGATTCCTTGGTCCAATTAATTATGATATCCACGTGGACAACGTCGCGGCAATAAGCTAGTTTTCATATAAAAAAAACTAGCTGTCCTTTCATCGAATATTCATCAAGATTGTTTTTTTACTTGATAAAAAATCTACCAAACGTAAGAGTATGTCACCTCCTAATATATAAAGCTTTATATGCCCCACAGTAGGATAGGTGTCGTGGGTACTATGGCCACACACAAATACCCAGACCTTCATGGTACGAGTAACCTACACCGGTCATGTTTCTGATGTAAATTATGTTGGTGTTCAATAAATAAATGTCCATTTCTATACCCGTGACAATGTATGTACAAAGTTGCATGTTGATTGGTCGTGACGATTAGTCGTGAAAGCGTAATAAACAAACAAACTAACATTCGAATTTATTATATTAAAGTTTGGATATAGGCAGTAGACTGCCGACCAGATAAGCTAACGCCTCACCCTTTTCAACGCTGAAATAGTTTATTGGGTTTCGGAAGAAAGATGTGAAGACAGAACAGACCATCTTAGTCCTCAGGAGTAGCGACTGAGCCATCTGGGTATTGTCAGTAATGTCTGTAGTTATATTGATGTGTATGGGTTTCAGACACGCAACTCCGTAATAACAGTAAAACTGTCATACACATTTTGTATCAGAACTAATCAGAAACCGTGTTGCTGACTCCGTTAAATACTAACAGATATAGATACGACACCTATACGAAATTGCATCAAAATCGGTTCATCCATTTAGGAACTGCGATGCCACAGACCGACACATCGGGGATTAAAAAAGTAGTTACCTACCTAATAAATATGCAAGCCATCAGATATCAAAAGGTCACTGTAGTCTATGGATTTATTTATATCTAACCTTGAACAGAAGTGAAGTATTATCTGAGGTCGTAGGTACATAGATTTGTTACTAATCTCGAAGTCTTTAAATTCTCCCTGTAAGTAGACGTTCAGTTTTTTAAACTTTACGTGTTCGCAAACAATGTGATTGTCTACAGTTGAGCGCCTGGTAAGCGATCAAAGGTGTTTGTCAAACTTTACTCGTATGTGTTGTTTGTACAAACAGAGACATTCAATCTACTCGTAGGTACACAGTTTGACAGAGATCAGATATTGGCGAACAAATTTAGCAAACGGGCTGTTAATGCGACCAAGAACGTGCCTGTCTGAAACTGAATCATGGATGTTTATTTGTTTCAAGTGCCTTTAACCCTTTTTATGTCCCACTGCTGGGCACGGGTCGCTCCCCACAACCGGGGAAGGCCTGGAGCATACTCCAATTCAATTTGTTTCGAGTACTACTTAATTCGTTCCGTGCTTTGGAGGGCACGTCGGTCCCGGTTGTTATCGACAGATAACAGCCGTTAAACCTGGTCGGAGACCTTTTGGGCGGTTTGACAACATCCGACACGGGTTGGCCACTAACCCGTACCTCCACCAATCCGCATTGGAACAGCGTGGTGGAGTATGCTCCAGGCCTTCCTCGGTTATGGGAAAAGACCCGTGCCCAGCAGTGGGACATAAAAAGGGTCGAAGGCACTACTTAATAATTTGCTACACTAAAAATGTAACTAACTAACCCTGGGATAGTGACAGCGGATGTGATAAAAGTAAATTTTGCTATGGTTATTTAATTTTGCTTACTAAAACAGATGGCTGTCTTAAAAAGTAGGTACCTATGTTAAAAAAGTAACACCTTGTATTTATTAACAGGAAGGTGGTTCCGTTGAAAGGGTTAGCAAAGCTTGTCAATAATTCACGGTAAGTGAAAGTCGTGAGGCATCACAGCTAACTGACATTGATAAAACTTTTTTTTATCCCTGTATCATTAGTCCGGGCAATTCTAGACCCAATGTCTACGGCGTAGAGTTGATAATAGAATGCAGTAGAAGACATGAGCCTATAGTGTAAGGCATTCGAAGGCTGCGAGCGGTAATAGCTTCCGCGCGATAGCTGAATAGCTTTGACAGCATTTTTCGTGTTTTAAACGAGGAACCGAAATCGAATGATCGAAAACAGATAGCTATTTATTACGTACTTGTACGTGTGTGAACTGAGAAGTTTTGAGCTTTTAAATATAAACATTTATTTAACTTTCAAATTGTACAGGCATTAATTTTATTTCTTTTTCAAACCTCCTTATAATGCTGTATGTATATACGACGTGTCATATTATTGTGACACTGAAAAATATTATAAAATCTGAATTGCTTCCTGATTAATTTCCTTTCCTCCTGTTACCATATTCCATCACATAGGTACTCGTATAATGTTGTTTGAGAGGAAAACAGTTCCAAGAAGTGACAATGAGAAACACACTTCATCATGCTTACTCGTTTTCAAATACCTAAGTGTAGATACTTGAGTTTTGAAGGTAAAACTCAATCTTATAGAATATGGAGTGTAGTCTTTTGGTTTTGAAAAAGATAAATAGAGATGGTAAGGACTAGAAATAACGTACGTGACGACTACACCGCATTTGTAAACATGAAAATTTTGTGCTAAACTTGAATTTCAATTCAGATACTAAAGAGCGAGATAAATGAGTACCGTAATGAGTAGTAATCAGATATAGGCTTATAATAATATAATTTAATTTGCAACGGAAACTTTGTGTTAAAATGTACTTTTAATAAAAAAAATATTATTTTATTGTGTTTAATTTATTGTCACAATTTATTGAAGTAAATTGTATGCGTCTGAAAAGTTTAATAAATTTTTAACGTAGGTATGTATGTTTCCACAATTTTCACTTTAAATTACTTTAAAATTATACGACTCGAAAATATTATTTAGCAAGTTTTAATGAAAAGCATAGTGCCTTGCCTTGTGGCATACTTTTATTAAAGCAGTTAAACGAATCGTAGCAAAGAGCGTAGTTTTAATTTAGTTATGTGAACGTACCTACAGCCTTTTGGACCACTTAACGTTTTTAACTTGTATGCGCTGAGAGCACTCAGCTACGGTTAAAGTGCACATCGAGAATAAAATGGGCGATTGAATGGCGGGTTGCCACTCAATAAAATGCAAGCACGTACCTCCGGCCACGATACATTAGCTAAAACGACTTCAATTTTATAATCTCAAGTTTTGACAGTAGTTTTTAAAACTTCCTGCGGATAGTGGAGTTTAATTTCAAAAAATAAAACAAGTGACATTCTTAAGGTTTTATATGGTTCAGCGGCTATAAGCTAAGTCGCTAAAATATCGTAGCGCTTTCATCTACAAGCTGCTTATTCGCTATGACACGCGAGATTCCTTATATTTCGTGTGTATGTAGTATTCCATAATCTATAACGCGCTTAAAACATAAACGTGGGTATAAAACGCGCCACGCCACCTACATTTTATACTTATATAAACTACGTGTGACGCGCCAATCGTGCAAAAAACCTAATAATATGTGCGCCGCGTTACGTGTTTTTAATGTTATAGTGAATAAGGCCCCTTTTACGAAAACCGTACTACGAGAATAAGGGCTTATGCGAAAGCAATATCACCGGAACACTCTCTATTTGACGGAAAAAAACAGAAGCAAAACGCACGTGGCCTCAATTCGTAGGTTCTTCCCGTATTCGGGAGTTTCGGAAGAAGCAAATCGAATCCAAAATACCTATTAATATACCTATAAAAAATGTTAATGCCATAATAATACGGAAATAAACCATAATTGTAGGTAGCGGTGTAAAATTAATTTAGCCCTCAGTGTTTTATGTTAATTTATTTAAGCAGTGAAATAATTCAACACCTGTTAGAATGCGCATACATTACACTGTAGACTAGTTGCAAATTGTGTGAATAATTTTAATGTGTGCACGCTGTAGGAAGCCTGATTGCAGTAATCTTTACGGAAATACTTGAAACATTAGCTACGTTGTAGTAATAAAAGCTGCAGTTATGTTGTCGTCACTGATAGAGCTAAGGGATAGCTAACCTTTTCTTTGGGTCTGAGCTAATTTTAGTTAGTACACAGACATTGTCTTTGATGTGTCTATGGCACTCATTACATAGGAAAACCAACTGTGGGGTTATGAGTGTGTGGTGTTAATATTTTTATCACTTAGCCACGTAGCCGTAGCACGTAGCCGCAGCACGTAGCCGTAGCACGAAGCCAGTACTCGTTTGCCTCTTATTTTAGAAAAATGGCATTGCTAAGGTAAGGTGTTAGTTATCGTAGCTTTAATAAATTCTAAAACGTAAACCAACAAATTTTAAAACATTTTTGTCATGCTAGCCATGTCGTGTTTAAACTTTAAAAAGTAAAAATACTTTAGAATGAAAATGAAAACCTTCAAGCTAACTTTGAGTGTACCTAAATAAAACAAACATTATTTGCGTGTCAGGAGTTGTTGCTTTAAACAAATATGACATATGGCATCGATATAAGCACAATTCCTACATAACACAATAGTAAAAACTTTGCCAGACCTTATTTTTATACGAAAGCCTCGAAATAATCTTTGGTTTTAAGTAAAAAAATTTAAGGATTATTATAAACTGACGTAGAGATTTAGCTATAAAAATCTAGCAAAATACTGTGAAATGTTTACACGAAACATTAATTAATTGATGTGTTACTATGTTACCTTAACCAACGCCATTCATGCGATTTACCCATTGGTACTTAGTTTTAAAAATAACATCACTCAAATATGAATAGGATTTATACTATGAGTCACCATTCGGTTAGGTGCGGAATATTCTAATTCTCTCAAAGTGTAAGTTGGTGAATTTCACTTTTGAGTACGTTATGGAAATCTCTTAGAAATGATTTCCTCGCGATGTTTGTCTTCACCGAATTTAAATTAAATTAATCAATTCACTTTATTGCATTACACGGATAAAGTACCTACAATGGTGAATATAGGTACATCATACCTATATAATTATAGATGTGATGTACCTATCTATGATATAGGTACCTATTCGGGGTGCAGATCAAGTAACGAGTACTTATAGTAGTAAATTTTTACCCATCAAATTATATTTTACAAAGTTAACCATTTATTTTGAGGGACGTATCGTGAAAGTTTTATTATGTCGACATTAATGACAATAAAATTGTGTCATGTTATGTTTAATACCTACCGCATTACGAACAAACTATGTACCTACTTTATGTTATTTAAGTTCTCATGTAAGTAACTTTCTGTCTTTTTTGAGAATAAATTCTTTAAACCTAAAATGTATTCAAATTCAAACTAAATTTATTAATAACTAAAAATGCTGCCATGTGAAATCTGCCGACAACTGCATCATTGTGCCTATAAAGTATTATGTTGGTAGTATTGAGGATTAAGCCAATATGTTCGCTTCCCATGCAAGCTGATTAGATCCCTTGAGTATAACGGACGCCAATGTGGGTCGAGCATGCCAGCCCGGAAGGCTTTCAATGTTGTCTATTTGTAAATTTTCGTATACCTAGTATATACATCATACTGAGTCTCTGTGGTTATTGACTAAAATATGAGCTAACCCCCTTGCTTTTAGAAAGAGGCGTCTAAAAAACCCTCGAGGACAATTTTATTTTTTAAAACCTGTAGAATTATAGTGCAAACTTTACATTGATTATTACATAGCAAAATAAAAATGTATATTGAAACATTAAAACAAAAAACTTTAATCAGCAGAAAAAAATATAGTCTTAAAAATAATGCAAAATTTTTCCAAACATACTCCGGCATTTTTCAGGCATAGGTACCTACCCACACGCGTAACAATTATCTTGATCTCCATTGTCTAAATATTAATTACCAACTGCTCGAATATTAAAAAGAAATCAGAAAACACTGCATAAATCCAAAAAAAATAAAGCGGATTTTGTGCAGTTTTAATTTCCATGTAAACAGTTTTTGTCATTCCATGGCATTTGTTTTTCCAACAAAACTCATTATCAAGCGAAAAGCAATCATTGAGCTTATTCAGCTGTTAGGGTAAGAGAAATACAATAAACATTAAAAACTCGCGCTTAGTGACTACAGTACACCGACTTATATTCGCAGCATACTTAAAATGTCTAGCATCATTATCGGAATGAGCGGAATGCAGGGCTATTTACAGCTCCAAGTGAATGAAGCGCTGAATGAATGAAATGGAATAGTCATTGGAGTTGCATTACGGAAAGTAATGTAAAATGCAACTTTACGCGTTTCAATTATTTAATGTGAATTGTAACTAATTTGTTTCATTAAGAAATAATGGTTTATTATTTTCACGTAATAAGGACTCTTAATCTTAAAAGCGAAAGGGGCATACTCATTTACTGACTTATCATTGAGCAACGTGACTAAACGTCGCATATTGTGGGAATGCTGAGTTCAAAAAAACGTGACTTGCTTTGTAACAAAAAGGGGATTCTCCAATAATTTCGAAATTTTTGGGTCGTTATTTGTATATAGCTATTTTAGAGTCTTGAGACACTATCTGCGTTGCCATGCGTTGATGTAACAATTTAAGTTAAAATAACATAGTATCTACATATTGTACACGAACGAAGTCACCAATTTAGCTAGTACATCTTTAATTGACTTGACGTATATTTGTTTAGTTCTCACTCACCAATTCAAATTAAAAAAAAGCTTAACGCACATAACTTTTTTAATATTCCAAACTCCTGCAATGTTTACCCAGCTCGTATCGCTGCAAAACACTGGAATATTTGCAGCAGTGGGCGGAGAAGTTACTAGGCGCTCTAGCTTGAAGTAGGCACTATCAGAATTAGTTGACTGTAGCATGCATGAAAGCGTACAGTTTGTGTGTGAACCAAGAGTTTATTGCCTCTGAAACTGATGGTTTATGAAACGTTATCGAATGGTTTTTCAGATTTTATACAACGACACAAATTCTACCAACAATAGGTGTTATAGTAAATTTGCGCTTCATTTTATCAAAACTTAAGATTCGTTATTATTTCATAGAAAATAACAATAGAATCTTAAGCATCAAACGAACAAAACTGCAGTGGGCTAACATTGTAGATTGTGGCCAAAATCTTTACCGCTGGCTGGAGAGTCGTGCCCAACAGTGGAACAATAAATACAATAATAGATGATGTTGAAGCAGGTACCTATTAAAATAAAAAAAAAAGTACTTAATTTAGGTAAGGGAAAGCGATTATCCCGGACACAAGGGATTTGCTGGCAGTTATATCAGACTAATATCGAGTAATTTGGACCTGATATTAATCCGGCAGATTAAGGTGAATTGCAATATTTCCGAGTAGGTATGCCTGTTTTAACCTATGTTTACTATCTAACTCGAGGCTTATAGAAGTTAATAATGGGTGTATTTTAAATTTATTACACTAAATACCAAATGAAAAATGATTGTAAAAATTGTCAAATATTCACAGGCGGCATATCTACTAGATTTAAAAAGTTATTTCCCTGAAAAGTACAACCTGAGACTATTTAAATCAAAAGTGACGATTGTCTAGTCAAGCTCCATCGTAAACAGCATCTTTGCTTTCCATCAGGCCGTGAGATCAAAGCGCTTACTCATTTTACAAAAAAAAACAGTCGACAAAAATTCACTTATAAAATTATGTGAATTACGTAACATAATAGAGACGTAAAATACAGTCATCAATATTTATACCGATAAAAACACCTAAAAACACGGAACATAATATAAGTAAGTACACATAAATATCATAAAATACCAAGGTTCTCCAATATACTCGCATCATCATCCACATAATTAATAATAATGTTATATGTATAGTCATGCAACAATTACAGGACAGACATAGAAATATAAAATCGTATCAATATTAAAATGTTGACCTCTTTAAATTCGCACTGAAGTTTACATTTATTTTGTAGTTACTTTGTTTTGTTTCATGATTGTCAAACTTAATTAAACATGTTTGATCGCTATTGTAAAAGATTTAATTTTTAACAAAGTTGAAGCTTCGGATAAAATGATTTCATGTTATTACTAAAAAATAATTTGTCTTTGTTCTTAATTTATTATCTTTTACAAGTAATTTTTTATATATGTATTTCCAAGGAAACGTTATTGTAAGTGTGATAAGGCCAGATAAGAATCTTGATACGATTATTAATTAATTTGTTTCTCATGACACAAGAACAGTGTAATTAATCACAGCTATCCAACATATAATCCGATTTTCAAACATTGAAAAGCATACGGGCAGGATACCGATAGCATTTCCAGAAAGATAGAATATCATATGAAATATATGATAATATTAAATATTTACAGCAAGTCGGAGCTAGTGTCATAAGTAACAAACTTTAACTTAATAAAAAAAACTAATAACATACCCATGAAGCCGGCGGATATCTCGGGAAGGGCGCGATTGACTTCGTGGCGATGTTGCTGGGCAGTTCCGCCCTCAAACCTTTCTTGAGACGCAGTTTTCTTCTCTCCCGCGATTTCGCTCTTATCATAAGAGCTGCCTGCATACTTGCCAGTTTTGTGGCGAAGAATAAGGCGGGCAGAAAACTGAGCCTAATATTGGCTTTGTCACGATTGTCCCACAATATTGAGCACGCACTTTGTTCAAAATAACACAAAACTAACCGTTCACAAACGACTATTTACACACGTGATTTTATAAGTAGAGTCTTATATTATAAATTCGAGTCTTAACTGTATAACCTAGCGCGAATATCCTACTTTTTAATTTTAAAGTGTAGAATTTAGTAAACTTTTTATAGAGAGAACGTTATATAGAACCTTATTTACACATCGAACGACGATATATCACTCTTATCTTATTGTTAGTCCCGTCCAATCACAGAATTATTTACTTTCGATAAATCTCACTAAGAGTGCTTTAGAATTTGATGAAGAGAGGCACAAGGAAGGCGCTTAACTCGTTTATATTTAAAGATAAATTCTACCTAAATCGTTTTACCTTATATTACGATATGTTTATTGTGAGTAACAATGGAAGCAAGCGCATTTGGCGTTTATTGTTGTCTTTGACAGTCAACTTTAGGTGTTTTTCTTTATAACATATCACTCATGTTTCGTTCCGCACATCAAGGCGCAGTCTCTGGGTCTTCGACGCCTGCCACCGGACGCTACTCTTCGCTAGGTGTCGTTGTTTCATGGCCGGCCCACTTTTGTCACTTCACGTACCGACACATTCCCGTTATACATATTATCGACGTCTTCTTTATTATAGCGCACTATGAAAATGATATAAATGTGGTGGGATTTTTGCGTGCCCGAGAGCTTTTAAGGTGACCTCTACGTTGCATTGTCTCGCTCGTATTCACATTTAAACTTACCCTTTTATAAATAAAACATTAAACATTTACGACAAATCTATTTTCCATAAACATTAATTACGTCTAACAAACAAAAGCTTTGATGCTTACATTACTATTGTATCTTAAGATACAACACTTATGTTCGACCGAAATTCGTTCAGTACAAATTTTGGTCGAACACAGCGAGTCAGCGTTACAGCATTACACCTAATTACATCGACATGCTTATTCTAGGGTACACAGACACGTAGGCACAACATCACAGGCAGAGCCCTTAGTACCAGTTTTTGTATTTACGAAAAACGAAATTCGACTTCCAGTCATACATCGATTAGCATTGCCCTTGCCGAATACGATGAGAATTAAAAGTTCATCACACTCATTGCTCGTTTTCTATTCAAACGCGACTTTTAACAGTACGAGATCGGCAATGTATGGCATGAAAGTGCATTCGATTTCGTTTTACGAAACGGTCAAAACTCGTACTAGGCCCACAGTACCTCGACGACGACTTCGCATGGCGAGTGCGGCTCCGATACGAGTGCGGAGAGGGGTGGAGGCGGCGGCGCGAGGAGTCGGGACTCCCAGTGCTGGCAAGAGTAGGCGCGTACGCCGGTCGGTGCGGGGTGGACGGGGCTTCGCGGGCGCGGGCTCGGCGGCGCGGGCTGGCGGCCGTGTTGGCGCGCCTGTCCACAACGTCACCACGCGTCAGTTAGCTTGCCAACTCGCCGTCGGTTGGTGCTCCTTAAGCTGCCTGTCCACCGAAGCGGAGCGAGGATAAATATTAACCAGTAGGATTGCACAAAATCTCCGCTGCTCTGTAGTGGACAGGGAGTTGTGCAATCCTATTGGTTATTATTATCCTCGCTCCGCTCCGGTGGACAGGCAGCCTTACTCATTAACCAATCGCTCACGTTATAATACGATATTTTCTTTATAATATGAAATCGCTAAAGTTTCGCCACAAATGATGTTTGAACCCACGGCCTTCCGCAAGGTAAGGAGTCCCCCTTTACCAACCGGGCCAGCGCGGGTCTTAACCACTGTGACGAAATTTTGCAACTCAATCGTTTTACCGTCACGTCCTTTCGAGCGATCTACGAGCATTATTTTTACTAATCGGATGTCAGGTTTCAGTTGTTGCTCGGCCACTGGCAACACCACTTTGTTTTCTCTGAAAGGTCATTTTACTTGGTAGAAATTATGCTTTATCAAAAATTTGCTGTAATATAATATTATTATTTTATATTTTACTACATGAAACGTTGAGTAATTGTAAAGATGTGAATGTGCTCGCAAATCGCAAGAATTGACCTTCAAATCGTCCCAAAAAACAGGACATTGAGATGTTTCTCAAAAGATATGCAACATTAATTATTTAAACATTATTTTGTAAGTTACAATTTTGTTAAAACAGCATCTGTATGTAAATAAAAATTACTATTAATTTAAGAAAAACGTAAGTAATAGGATAGCCTTTTGAAAAACATCACAAATAGGTAATAAAAAGTTTTTAACCACATCGGAAAGTTGGCAAGCCTGTTAAATTGTATGCCGCCACCTTAGTTCAATAATCCGCGCTGACTTTTTTAAGGAGTTATTATTTACGTAGAAGCTGACGTCATTTTTTATTGCATTTTATAGTTTTTGTGACAATACTTCTATGATACAAAAAAAAAGATTATTTTTATCCGATTGAATTTTTTGATGATTTCCAATTTTCTTTAATTTCGTACGCGCATAATTAGTATTATAACCTTTGAAAGAAATCACTGCCCATAGAAATAATTTACAAAATATTGCCAATTTAATTATTAGTTTCATTATCTGTGTAAACTAGAATAAAGGGTAGGTATTTAGTAGGAATCTGTGTTCAGCTAGAAAATATTAAGAAAAATAAGTGCAATGCTAGTTTTAAAAGTGATTAGTACTTTTACTCACAATTGAAAATCAAGTAAAAAGTGTTTGTTACATTTTCTAATTACCTACATAATAATATGGCTAATAGTAATGATAGACTATGTAAGTTGCAAGTTTATGACTACTCTCTAACGTAGATAATTGGTTTTTGAAAGATGTTACTTAAACGAATACCTAAGTGCAATACTTTAATGATTGACAAGTTGCTCAAATTCTATTTTTTTGTTTTTGTCTTTTTTTCTTTATGGGTTTTATGGGTTGGTATATTTTAAAGAGAAAATTAACTAGAAGATCTCTTTGTGGATAAATTAAAATTTACAATGTATGAACCTTTTTGAAATAAGGCATTTATGAGCAAAGATCAGCTAATTCTTTTGTAACTTGGACATACCAACTTACACTAACACAAAATTATAAACACCAATTACTAAACTAAATAATTAAGGTGACATTTATATTTAAAAAAACACTATCTTTGCTCATGAATTTTTTAAATTACTACCAATGTACTTATTTATTACATTTAATCATACTTTTCAAGTGAAACTTTTTTACTTGCTAACTTTTCCTTGTACAAAATACGATGGATTCTTGGATTTGAATATACGTTTTGAATTTTGTACGTAAAAAGTAAGTTCTGTAAGCAAAGTCATTGCCACTCTACGAAATGCTTTAAAATTACGACAGAAAAATGTCTGAATTCTGTTCGAAACTTACTCGCCGAGAAAGATTTCAATTACATTTTACATTAGGTGTAAAATTAAATAAGTTTCACTTTAAAAGTATAATGGGGTATTTGACAAGCAAGTCAAATGAGATACTTCTATTAAGCTATCAAAATACATTTTGACATTATGCCGTCATAATTTCATGAGTCAATTGACAGATTTTTTTATAATTAGTTAGTTAATTTATCAAACAATGTGAATTAAAATTTTAGACAAATTTTATTGTTCACTTTGATATAAGTAATCTTTTGGAAATAATTGTGTGTCAAATACCCCATTAGCAAACCAAATTGTATAGAGGTACCTTTCGGCCCGCGAGCGACGCGCCGCCCGCCGCCGCGTACATGCACCGCGGCGCTTACCCGCGCATCGCCTAGCGCCGGCCCGCTCACCGCATCCGCGCTACCCACCTACACCTACAACACCACACTTATTATAGTTTTTTTATGGAAAATAAATAGTACACAACATGAAGGTCATCTAAGGGGTTAGGCAGGATGTCTTTGTATTCTGTCAACGCTAATGGATTGATAGAAAATGTAAGGGATTGAAATAACAGAAATTCACGCGAACAATTTAAAGTAATCGGTTAAATAATTATCAAAGCATATGTAACTTGGCTAGGCCCCCTGGTGTTAAGTAGTCTCTGCAACCTATGGATACCCACTTACAATCTTAAATAGGATAAAAGTCCTATCTGACGTTGTATGCGGATGCTTTGCTATTCACGAGGGTTAAAATGGTTGCTTCAAATAAAGTGTCTCCAGCATCCAGGCTCGTTTTAAGACAAGTTATGAATCTGGTCGCCTGAACTGTATAAGTTCTACTTCCTGATTTAATTACAACCTTATCACGTAAATGTTAGATTATCATAAAAAGCATACTAAATATATTTTTTTATTCGTATAAAAATGTTTATGAGTAGCCCTGTGAAGTAGGCACGTTTCACAGGGCAGATGGTACCTACTAATACAAACTTACGCCTAAATTGCTATGCCCTAATTATAATATAAAAGTTATTGTTAGTATTATTACCATTGTGACCCTAACCTATTGATTGATTAATTCAAGAACATTACAATACGAGTACAAAATATATTTTTCATGAACAAAGCTTACGCATGTATTGTAAATAAACTGTACCATTTGTCCTGAAAGTTCAATTAGCGCTACCTACATACACCTATTCAAACTTAAGAATACGGCTGTTATAATATTATTACAACTTAAATAATAACAAAATTGATAACTTTTTTTATTTCGTCGAAAAAAGCACAACATTTTAATAATTTTCTAAAATGTTCGAATGTAAATACTTGCATTAATGTAATTTCTATACGATTAATAAATAACATAATATTATTTTTTTGTGTAATTGTGTAATTGATGCTTAACATTTTGCGTAAAAATATAAAAAAATACAATTAAACGGAGGTTTTTTATTCAACTGTACATTTTCTCGTTTAAAGAGACAAATAGTTACTGTCTTTTGCAGGAAAATATAATTAAGAGTCCACTTACCAGACATATTCGAAACAAAGCAGAATTTTGTACCGAAAATGCCTCAAAATGTTGCATTGGCGAGTTCTCATTTTGAAACAAAACAATTTCGACGGGAATTTTAATTATAAAATTTGTCTTACTTGGTGGTATTTTAAAATACTTTTAAATTTTAAGCTTGGAATCACAGGGCCTCTAGCGCAAGGGGGAACCAGTGAGGTGACCAAAGCATCCACGTTTATGTCATGAAATTGGTAAATACGAACTCAACATTTTATGTTTAAGCCAAGAATTGACGAGCTGGTATTGGTTTTGTACTTATTTTGTTACTCTACTTTACGGAATTGTCCACTAGAATGATTTGCAGTTACCATAAAGTTCTATGATCAATCATTTGACATCGCATAGAGCCATTGCTTCATTGTGCAATGTTGTACGGATCTAAAAAGACAAAAAGATGACAAAAATGCCTAAAAACCAGCATAACCAATGATAAGTAATTATGTTAGTGTCCATGAACTAATATTGTTCCTAATAATTTAATAATTATATTTATCACGCGCTACAAAAATAATACAACTAATGTACCTGGTCTACTATACACAGTAAAAACAGTAAAAATATGTTACACAGAAACCATGCTAAAAATGTATCGCAATTTACGTGCAAACATTTCTAACACGATGGATTTCAATTCATTATTCATTCTCACATTACGTGTTACTACACAGCCGCCCCTCATTAAGCCTACATTGCATTTCCAGTATAATAAATAAGTAATTACACCCTTGGGATCAATAGCTCTATATTCTATGTAAAAAAATTCAATATAGCATTTGCTGGAAAAAGCTCGTCATGACACATTTTGCTGCATTTAACATGCAACATGCAATGAACAAACATAACTTAGATTTTAATAGTTTTTCATAGTACAATTATTATTGTTATGTAGAAACTTCGATCACTAATAGTATCTAGATACACAATCCTAAATAAAAATGTATTTAAAATTTTCCCAAAGAAGGTCGCAACATATTTTTATGTTTATTTTTTGTAGAAATTAAAATACATTAACGGAACCTAAACCTAAAGGTAAAACCTTTGATACCTATATCGTACATTAGTTAAGTAGTAAGGGTCTTCACAATTGACGAGGTTTTATAACTGTGACTAAATTTAGACTTATTTAAAAAATTACATTACTTGCGGCATTTTGATTGAAAAAAAGTTTACGAGACGATAAATAGCCCTTCGAAGCACGATTTCTCCTATGAAACACAATAAGTTTCTACCTGATTTTAGGTAAAGGGTGTGACTAAGTTGACCTAACTTGCGCACTTTGTTATATTAGTTGCTTGTATATAAACAGCTTTAAACAGACATAAATCTTTTTATGTTTCAAAATAGTATCCAACAAACTATACTGCATGACTATCTAACAATAAAAAGATGTAGAGTACCAGAGAAAGAAAAAGATCGAAGTCTGAAGTCGCTCTACGTGCTCAAGCCTACGAACCAAGCCATTTCAAGAAGCTGTAATAATGTCAGTAGATGTTATGCGATGTGTGGACACGCTGGACAAGTGCTGGTCGGTGGATATATTACAATAGTATAATAGGTAATAAAGCATTAAATTGTGTATTTATAATATGTATTTATAAAAATATGTATTTATGTTTTATTATTTATATTAAGTATTAGCTGACCTGGCAAACGTTGTTCTACCATATAAGTTATTTCTAGTGAATATTTTGGTTGGTACGAGATAAAATATATTTTTCAAAATAAGGTGATGCGCTATGCGATAATGGTGAAGCGCGCGTAGCCCCGCTATGGGTGACCGCTAGTATCAAATTTTATGCGCGTCCACTATACCTAAAACTGCTTGTTTAATAGTATTTTTATCATAGGTCTTATATTCTTGCTTGTTTGACGTTTAAATTGTATTGAAATAAAAGTTGTAAAGATCATACCATTGTACATTTGTGTAGTTATTTCACGACTCTAGTTTAAAAGGAAATTGGAAACAGTAAACTACCTACTTTCGGTCAAAGGTCCCGTGAGAATGGTCGTGAATGCCCACAAATATACTTTATACACTTTACTCCCAATGGAACTGCTGATCGCGGACTAAGGTATTGTATGCTTCATTTAATATTGAAGTAGAAAATTAAGTCAATTTCTACTGTATACAATATTGTTTACTTTCTTTCATGTAGGTATTCCGTAAGGACTGCTTTTTATGTAAAATATAAGTTGTTAACTGTTACTATTTAAAAATTATATTAAATAATTTATTATTAAAAAAATACTTTTATTTGTTATTCGTTAAGATCTCTTCTAGACTTCTTTGGGTATAGAAGTAAAGAAATAAATAATCTCATTCAAGATAACCTTTAACCTTTTATTTCTTACCAGGATATACAGAACCCTAATTAATAAATGTTTTTAATTTGTTTCAAAGTCCTTGGTCGGGGCCAAGTTTAAATGGTAGTTTATCGGTTAATCTTAACGTTCCTTGAACTTTCACTACGCTATTAAAGAAATATTATATTTTTCATAATCTTATAGTAGTACAAAAGAAAATTACTCGTAGACAAAGTTTACAGTTACATGCTATAAATTTATTTTATTAAAATCTATCAGAGTGTTACAGTTTTTTGATGATTTTTGGTTAGATAGCAATTTTATAATTCCCGCCAATGTTTCCTTGAAATAACGATTGAGTAACCAAGCCGCTTACCATGAGATGGTGAATAGCAAACGCTAGCAGATCACAAAATTATATTTATAAAAACTAAACTAGACTAAGTTAATAAAAACCCCTTTTAGGATTTATAAAACAAATCTCCTCAGAAACCTCATAGAAAGCATTCGTATATTTTCTAGGTTTAAAAACTAAATGTAAGCAAGAATTTGGAGCAGCAATTTGCATATCGCTTATTAAACTCCTCCAATTAAGGGGTTTATTGACCCGAAATACGTCTCTGATGGCGTTCATGATGAATATCTGTTTAATTCAGGTAGAGTATGAGCGAAATTTAGAACATTAAAATTTAATAACATTCATCATAAAATTGTGTCAGTTTTATTAAAATTTTATTAATCCTACCTGGCACTTTTAACGGCACCTAAAAATAAAAGAAAAATATATTGCAGAGTCATTGTCATCTTATTAGTGGATTACTGCTATGTACTCGTAAGTAAGTAAGTAGATGTCTCTACTTTGTGTAAGAGAGAAAGACAGACAAACAGACAGGAAACGCAGATGCAGGAAGGCGCCTGTGTATGTATAAAGAGAAATAAACCATAATAAAATTGATAAACATAATAAAATTGTAGTACCTAACTGTGATAAAGCTAGTAATAATGTAGCCTTAAAAATAAACAACCAATTTCTCTTACATAGTATAAGCGGCCAAGTTTACGAAATTACATACAAGTTTAAGTTTAATTCGTCTTGTAATTTATTGTATTTTCTTGTTAGTAAGTATATACTAAAGTTCATAATTCTCATAGGCAGTATGCACGAGTTTGCAAACACTTTAGGTGGTTTTAATGGTATTAATTTAGATTGGTGTAGGTTGGGACGCCGGGTTTTGATCATTTATTCCATTAAACTTCAATCTCTGGTGAGATACAGCCGCACCGTTTCAACTTTGCGACTATTTTTTAAACGGCATAAGTCAAATTCAGTTTTGTTTTCATTTTCACGCTGCAGTGTATTATAACTGATACATGTTTATATAAACACCGTCTTTTTGTTCAAGTAAATTATGATACATACGAGTATATTTAATTTTCTATATTCCATATTATATAAATAAATTTACATTCATTCTAAATATCTATAACAATATTTATGTCTACGAGAACAATAATAAACTGACAGTTTGTAGCTATCGTATCGTCGGAAGGTCGTAGCACTTTGCTACTGCGGCGTAGCCCCTCTACGAGTCGCGGCAGTAAGGAAATACATTAATCACTTTGACTTACTATTTAAGTATATTTCAATGCTGCTATTATTATCTCTTGAAAATCAATATTATATAATGTACCTATACAAAATGATACATCTTTTTTACATATCTTTTTTAAAAGATTATAAATTCTAATCTATTTTGTTAACATATTTTGCAAGAATCTTTGTAATACTATGTAATGATAATGCATTTGACTACTTCTTACATTTAATGTTTAAATTAATATTATAATTATTTTAAATTGCTTGCAACCATTTTTATGGCCTGTATTGACATTATAATTATTACCTCAACCGACTGACTGACTAGTAAAGTTACTAAAAATCAATAAAGATTGCAAAAACCACGTAGATTTTTTATAGTAACATTTGTCTTTATTCTATCAAAATGAAAGTTCAATATTTTATCTCTTTCACGCAACATTTTCATTTCAAACAAAACTACATAAAACAATTTTTCAGTGCGAATGATGTCAGCCTCGTAATTACAATTAGTCCCACACGACGCCTGTCGAAAGATCTAAACATTGAATGAGCAAAATGAACATCAAAGAACCTCTCCGTGAACTCATTCAGTACTAGGTGAATACAGTCTCGATGACATAAACGAAGTCTAGCCAACTTCGCTCCAACCCCGCTCTTTGATTTAATATTAAAATTAAAAATGTGCAATAAGCAGCGAACATTCAAAAGGGTTCTGCCTCGTACGGTTTCTGCGCGAAATATTAATATGGGATCGCGGAGCGCCGGCGCCCCAAAGCCTTTTCAATACCATCCCCGCTCTTCTCTATTGAAGTTTGAAAATAAACTGAGCTTACTGCAATTCGCGTTCGTTTTTCGTGTATTTCCTGACGAAAATGTTGCATGAAACTTTCCAAAAAAAAAAACATTTCTGAGTCTCCCTAGATTCATTTGAAAAGTTTTTGCTATCAGCCAAATATGTCTGGGTAGCTGTAAATGAATGAATATTGACGAGCTATAAATAGAACTAATTGACACGAAATTAATATTTCTCGTTACCGTCGTGTGGAAATTGAATATTCAGAAGCTTCATCATGATTGCTTGATTTTTAATTACATTAGAGCTTCGTTACGTTACGTTACGTTTAAATGATCTGATAAATAATAAATTTATGATTTTCACAAGCTGGAAATGGTATTTTAAAATTGTTTTGGCAACAAAATGAATGAAAACATAAAAATTACATGTAAAACGACGGAGTTAAAACGGTGTTATGGGGTAATTGCCAGTATTCCAACGCGGTCGAGGAGCACTGCCTTTGAGGTTAACATTTTTGTTAGCTCTCTTTATTACTAGGAAATTCCTTTTCTGGTGGCAGGAAAGCTGCGGTAAAAAGTACTTTTAAAGCCATTTTCAAGACTCGTTTTGGTATAACCAACCAAGGGAAACTTGGTATAAGCAACTAACCGATGTATGAATATACTTCAATCAAAAACCTTTCCGATTTTCTCTGTACAGTCTAGTCGCCCTCCTAAACTTGTCAGACTTCAACGCACATAAAACGCGTAAGAAGCCTTTTAAAATTAACTGTCCGAAGGGATTATCAATAAATGCATAAATGAAAAACAATAAATATAGGGCGGTTATTATATTATGCAGCCTTATGAGATTACACCAGATTTTAAAACGACTGTTTGTATATTAATAGTTTTGAATGGAAATATGATATCACGAAGCCATAGTAATGTAAAACAGTATGCGGTTGGTGTCATAATAAGTTAAGCCTTCAACGCGTGTCAAGTCAAGCTATTATTGATCACGGGTAACGGATTTATAACCTACTTTACTGCAGTTATAGTTATATATTATATTATTTAACAGATTAAATTAATAAAGTAATCTTTGACCCAGTAAACACTGAATAATAGGAAAATCAATGATAAAGTGCGAAATTTTATCGATTAAAATACGATTGCGATAAAATATGATGATATAATTTTATTTCAAGGTCATGAATCGTAAATGGTGCGGATTGTATGAGTGTTAAAATTTTATTCCAAAATTTGTTTACTCTGTAACTCGAGCTACCAAAATTATACTGTCTACTTTATATACAACCCACCAACATACAGCGAGGACGAAAATATTTACCCTAGGAAATTGTAACTTTCACTTTTGTGCGAAAGTGCCTGCATTAAGCCATCACATTCGTTTTAAAAGCAACAGGCTGATACTGGCTGTAAGGCTGAAAATAATGGTCTTTCCTTTTACCCCGAGGTAGCATTTTTTAGCTTGATCTATATATTTATTTATGTCTTATGTTAATAACCATACATGTATTTTTAGTCGACTTCTAAGAAGGATAACAATTCGTATATTCAGTATCTAACGATTTGATTTTGGTGATTTCTTTTTATTTCTTCATACAATTATAAAATAAAGTCTTCCGCCATGCTTGTTGTCTATCTGTCTAAACGCTCCAATTTAAAAAAATACTGATTATATTTTCGTACCATATTTATCAATGAAATACGTGGTTCATGGGGAAGCATTAGGTGTGTGAGGTAGGAAGCATTATTATTTATGGTTTGATGTAAATTGGCTGAGAAATGACGATGAACGTTGAAGATGACTGAAAAAATCATGCCGATTGGCAGCTTCATAGAAAAATGTAATAATTTTAATACGGTTTTAATACTTAGTATAAGTAAGTTAAATAAAATCTCCAACACAAGATATCATTATATATAAAAGAAAAAGCTAATGAAAATTACGCCTGTGTTAACAATCTAGCAACGAAATCAAAACAATCATTTCAAATAGTCACTTCGGTTGGTGTAATGTGTTTATAATAACCGCCCTGCCACCATTACGAAGCCAACGAAGAAATGGCTCCGCGGCCCTCGCATTTTAATGCTATCACTTCGATATTATTGGACAAATAACACAAATCTAAAAGTTTATTTTTCCTAAATTTGACGACCCGTCTGATGTAGTGGTGACTGGTGACCATGCCGATCCACCAATCGGAAGGTCCTGGTTTCGATTCCCATTGGAGCATAAGTTAAATCATGAATTTAGTTCTCTATTCCCGTTCTGGGTGTTTGTGCAAGCGTCCATGGCGCAGGCTCTTTGGGCGGTTTGACAACATCCGATACGGGTTAGTGGCTAACCCGCATTGGGGCAGCGTGGTGGAGTTTCCTCAGAGCCTTCCCCGGTTGTGCGGAGAGACCCCTGCCCATCAGTGAGACATAAAAAGGGATGACGGCAATCGTAAAATAATTTTACACTTCAAATCGCTGTTCGGTTACCCTTAGCAAAGGCAGTTCATTGAGTGAGTCAGGTTACGATGCAATATACTCAGCGTTCAGCGTAGAGCCGAGTGTTTGACGTAATATAATTGATGCATGAAGGATTTCACCTGTCTGCTCTAGAATTTCGAGTAGAGCACATTAATTTGAAATGCTGTGTAGCTCAAGCTAATTAAACCTGATGCATATTTTATAGCATTAATCACGTGTAGCAATAGCTACACGTGATTAATGCTTAAATTAATGCTTTAAAGCATGAAATACATTCAATAATAATTGAATGTATTTCATGCTTTAGTAATGAACTTAACAGATCAGTGTTAAAGTAATATAAATTTTTAAAACGTTATTACATAAGCATCAATAACTCTTTACTGTCCCACTGCAGGGCACGGGTCTCTTCTCATATATGAGGAGGGTTTAGGCCATTGTCCACCACGCTGGCCTTCACATGCCTTTTCAGAATCCACACTCAACAGTGTAAAGGTAAAAATGGTGACCATATCGCAGACACAATGAAAACAACATTGTTACTCTATAGCCACAGTACGTTTTCTTGCCTTCAACCCTTTTTTTATGTCCCACTGCTGGGCACGGGTCTCTCCCCACAACCGGGGAAGGCCTGGAGCATA
>DWAV01000239.1:0-23327 GCA_018231305.1 Noctuana lactifera
GACCGGACGGAGTGGCGCCACTTAGGGGAGGCCTATGTCCAACAGTGGACCTCCAAAGGCTGATGGATGGATGGATGATTTTTTTATTCTATCGTATAAAGCCGGTACACATTGGCACCAATGTTGGGCCCAACGGCCTCAATTAAGTTGGTTGGTTTAAGTTGTCAAAGAGTCCACACGTTGGCTGTTGTACCAGTTCTGTCCCGTCAGAACCAATGAGAAGACATCCGATACAGAAATCGAAATTGTTCTAAGCATTTCTAAAGTTTATATTATAATTTATATTTGTTACCAAAAAAGAGAATAAACATGACACAGTAGACACATCATAAAAATGCGCAATGCATCAATTGATTTTTATTATAATACATTTTTAATTCTTTTTATGATCTATATTCGTTTAAGTAAAAATGTAAACAATATATTTTTCATTCAATATATTATTTGTCCATTTTATGTTTATTATTTGTACTGACTTTAGGAGAACGTTTATGTCCAGTACTCATGTTAAAAAATGTACTTCTTACTTTAGATGGTGACGCGATCAAAGCGCTAGAGACAAGACAGGGCGACAAGCAAGCTAGAGATTTCATCAAGAAGCAACGACAGAAGATACCCGGCAACAAACAGTTCTTTTCACTCGGTTAAAACAAACGTATGGTTATTTAGTATATACGTAACTGTAGTGTCAAGTCAGTTTAAAGGTTCGTGCGCATTTTAGTGTGTTCCCGTTGTCGCCATTGGCCATATTACAACGGGAAGGAAATCAAATGACGTCCCGTTGTCCCCTTTGACGAAATTATCAAATGGTTTATAAATTAAACACAATTTAACGTTTTAATCTCTATATATTTTCCTCCGACATTTACTATAACTGGCCATCTTTCCATTCATTCCATTGGTGTAAAAAGATTCAGGTTTTGAAGTAAAAAAATTGAGTAATGAGTCATCGCGAATCCCATAGATACTAGAAATATGCACAAATTTTTTTACTGACCTATTATAATAACCAGTCAGAACTAAATATTACCAATAATGCGTACGCACAATGGCGTAAAGTCATCAGTGAACTATATAAAGTTATGAATGTAGGTAATTGGAATTTTAGAGATAGATGGATTATATTGTAGAGTTACTAACAGTAACAAAGGGCTTTAAAGTTGCTATGAAATTAATTTATAATGAAATTGTTTAAAAGTATGAAGACCGTTCCTATCTATTGTCTTAGAATATAAAATAAATGTCTGTTTTGATATTAATATTCTTCGCGATATGTTACCATTAACATATAAAAAAAACCAGATTCAAAATGATATAATTAGTGGGTACGTATAGCTTACTTTCTATTGAAAAAGGTAAAATTTTGAATGCTAATTCATCACTGTAATAAGCTTTTGTAACACCAGTGTATTTGTTTAAAAGTACATAAAATTAAGTGTTTTTTTAAAAAACTTTAATAACACGACGGCAAATGTTGTATGTATAATTATTAATTAAGTATAATATTTATACTGTACCCAAATTATACAAAATGTATGCACAAAGAAAGTACAATGTTTAATTTTCAAAATGTGTTCAAATCATTAGTATGTTGGTTCTGTTAAATGAAGTCAAGTAAAGTTGATAAGTCGATTTTTATATTAATTAGCCTTTCAGAAACCAGCGGTGACCGTTCAAGAGCTTTTAATAACTTCGATAAGCAATATGAATTATGAATAGACTGATGTAAGTAATAAATTTCTGTCATAATTTATTGAAAATTCTTAATAATGAATTTAGGGTGACATTTGACCATGACGAATCTCCAGTAGGTATATACTCGTATAGCAACTTAACATATAGACCTTTTATTGTGAAAACAATCGTTTAATATGGGTTAAATAATGTTATTGTTTGTGTAACTATTACAGATATCAAAAAACATTAAACTGATATCGAAAATACTTTACCTAATGAGTAAAATGACAATAATAACTTTTTAAAAATAAAACGAGAAATATCCATTAGTTTTTATTACAACACTCCCATACATTTTATTTCTTAGTACCTGAGTACAAAATTTTGTATTCAAAGTTTTTTGTTATCTGGAATAGTTACGGATTAATCGCCTGTGCACCCTTACCGATTACACCCGGTATATTCACGGATGTTCTATTGGGCTCATTATAAGTTTATGATACCTTCTTTTGTTTATAGTACCTATATTCATTACATATATATTATATTGCAAGAAGATTTTATCACAGTTATTTGCTGAGATTTTAAAAAAAAACGCCGTCTTATATGCCTATAATTTTAAGGTACCTACATAATAGTTATAGATGCTTTTGTAGCAATAAATAATGTTGTATGTATGTTTGTGTGTGTAAATTTTTATATGAACTATATTTTGTCTTCATAGACCTACTCATATAGTAGATACTATGTTCTGTGATAAAGAGAGTGCCTTAAAAATAATATATATTTCGCGTAGGTATTTGTAATAAAAGATGTTTTGGCGAGAGGATCATAATATTTATTTGTATTAAATTTTTTGTTACTTACGTAGTTCTTAATTACATATTCAAACTTCTCTGTTTAAAATATTTGAAGTGTTTCGTTCCGGAATATTTGAAAGTTTATTTATGTAAAATTCTTTTCGTGTACATTGTCTAGTTTATTTATTTATTTATGCCAATAAAACTATGCGTTAAAAGTATTGTCGTTTTGTTTAGTGTTTGAACCTCATTATTTGCTATTTACTCAGATGCTGTAAAATACGTACATATTATATTATAATATAGTACCTAGAGGTGAAGTACTATTAAAATCGTTGTGTTTTTTACACCAAGATACGAGCACTTTATGTTAGTAACTCCTATACAGAGACTAAAAAAGCGTGTGGTGCTTGGTGCTTGACATCAAATGATAGAAATAGTGAAAATGACCTTCAATATATTAAACTTCCAACTTCAAGTAAAAATATATCAACATAAAAAGTATTTGAAATTTTACGTGCCGTCTGTTGAAATTGTAATTTAGAAACTTTTAGACAAAAAAAAACACCCGACTAAGGTCTCGATTGTGTTTCCGCCCGGGATCGAACCGGGGACCTTGTGCGTGTGAAGCACACGTGATAACCACTACACTACGGAAACTTAATATTTCGTTACAAAAATATTCTACCATTTTAGCTACTAACAATGAATGTCCCTGTCATTCAAGTAAGCGGAATCATAGTAATTATTCTCCCCCACCCCCTTTTTTCTTTATTAGCGAAAATAAATCAAGACTATTTTCTCCTACCCGATGCTTTTAAGCGTACATAGGATTTTGTTTTTCGTTAACAACTAACGGATCTGCGGTCGTGTTGTGCCATTACATACCTACATATTAGTAAGTAGGTAGGTACTTGTATGATAATAAGTCTGACATCAAGTATCGAATAACCATAGAATGAGCATGTACTGCAATATTAAAAAAATAAATTGTGTTAAGTAAATGCTTTTACTGTCTCTTTTCATAAAAATTTAGTTATGTTTTATGTTTTTCCTATTTAATAATGCCCAAAAGCACAGAGTACTTTTGTATTATATAGAAAAATGCCCAAAAGTCTCGGCTACAGCTGTATTTTCAATACATTACTAGACAGTCAACGTGATCAACACGTGTTCGTGTAACAGTAACTTGTAACTGTCTTCAACCCTTTTTATGTCTCACTGCTGGGCACGGGTCTCTCCCCACAACCGGGGAAGGAAGGAGTATACTCCACCACGCTGCTCCAATGCGGATTGGTGGAGATATGAAAACTTGTAACTACCATATTCATTCATAGATTTCCAATATTTCCATGAATTTCTTTTCAAAATTAATACCCTTTAAAAATTATGTTGTCAGAACTGTCGGGTCAGCTAGTAGGTATGAAAATTCTTCTTGGAAACTATGACTATGAACATTAACTTTAATAGAACTCTACTCTTAAAGGTCAAAACTAACGTAACGTAAACATCTATGCTTTTAGTGGAGTTTGTAACTATTCCATCTTATCCATATTAGGTAGGTACCTAGAACATAAATATTATATATATTTAACGAAATATTTCCAACTTAGCCCATAGAAGCTCATAACGCTCGGGCTCTCATAAAAGCGCAGCGAGCCGTATAAAAGATTCAGAAAGTTTGCATATCCATATTTTAAGAAAACATATTCGTACAATTCTGGTGTTCTGTGGGTTGTGAAAGAGTAGAAATTTTGTCTTCTTTATTTGCAATTTATGTCAAATTATACATAATTTAGCATCGTTTTTTATAATATACCTTTAATACCTTCATAAAACACTACACATTTAACAAACCTACATACTCTACGAACAGTTACACCTCCTGCTACTGGCTGCTACGAAGTATCTACTTTAATCTACTTCTAACAAGACGTGATAATTTTTATATTATATAGACTATACATATAGAGTTATATATACATTATAATGATTCTGTCTCAAGAAGTCGTTATAATTTTACAATTTTAGTCGTTACGTTACAATTTGCTGTGGAAATTCAGCTCCATTGCGCGTTTGTGTCTTTTCGCTATAACAGTTTCTTGATATATATCTATTTACAACATTAACTCTGAACATAAGTGCCCTAAATTTTCTTCAGTACAGTGTCGGCAAAAAAAAGATTTTAAATAGGTTATAAAAAGGTTTTATCACAATTATAAAGCAAATTAATATCTTGCAAGTCTTAATAATTGTAAAATCATCGAATAAAATAATGATCACGGTAAAATATTCGTGAAAAGATCTTTATCATTTCTGTCATATATCGTGTCGTTCAGAATTAATATCAAATTAATTAAAATGTCAGCGCACAAAAGGCCAATCAGACGTGCCGGTCGGTGGTGGAAACGCAGTATCGAATGAAACATCTTAGCGGACGGCGGCGGCGCCTTTCATGTGCCTCCCCTCGCTTTGATCGCGCCGCGCCGACAATCTGCCCGACTACTTATCGGTTCAGATTTATTGTGATTCGGAGGCTGCGGCAGCGGGGAATCGCACTACTCTACGCTACTCACCCATTCGTACTTCGCTTGCCATGCTCATGTGCGGACAGTCGCACACCAAAGTGCTTCCGAACCCTTTGCACAAAGATATGTGACTCCTTTGATGTCGTTGCCAATTTAGTTATAAGTATTATTAACCCTATGTTATTCTCGTCTTTGTAGTCGTGTTTGAAATTCGCAGAATTTATTGTAAAGATAAGTGGTTTGCATTGTGTCTAGGAAACGTTAGGTTGTACTGAATCTTATTGATATTTGTTATTGAAAGCACATTATGGCTTTATAGCTAATTAATGTATACTGAGATATTTGCGTAAACTCGTAAACCTGGTTAATCTAGGCTAAAAAAGAAAAATGGAACTTTTTACGTGAAACGTAAAAGCGACTCATAGGCTAAAAGAGTTTAAGTAATATTTATTTATTTCGCCCAAACGGGCTCTACAATTTGTACAGCAATAATGGAGAAGAGCCCTAGATTTTTAATGAAATGGTTTACGACGTACATTTATCTAGGTCAGGAAGCTTTATGGGGCTCTAAAAGTAGCGAAATTAAATTTTTCCGACAGGACAACATTCACGACGTAATGAATCTACCTATATACATATTTATTAACCTTAAAAATTGAAATAAAAAATTAAGGAAAAAGGGGGGTGTGCATTTTTACAATTGTTACATTAGTAGGATATAATATCATAAACAATTAAATTAAAATTAAGTAATTGGACATAGCATTAAGATTTATCTTAATGGTATGTCCTATGTCATGCACATGTATGTACCTATGTATAATACTTACTCGAGTTACAAAATGATGTAAATAATTTTGAGAAGTTCTAAGAATTCTTTAAGATTTGGAAAACTAAAACGTGCTCAAGCAGAGTTTTGTCGACAGAATTACAAATAGATTGTACCTACTTAAGATTAAAAATTAAAGAAGCACATACACGAATAGAGAAAGTACCTGGCTCAAAATCACCAAGGTGCAGAATTTTTACTAATTTTGCGATAATATGAACAAAAAGTCATCATCATACCTTTAAGTTTTTTTTTACGAAAAAACAATCTTGGAATTTGCAACTTTGGTGATTTTGATATACATAATATTAAAATATTAACTGAAAATTGTAATCTTATCCTTTCAATGTAACTTTTACTATTTTTTGTTGTGGTAATATAAAAAAAAATACGTAACAAAATGAAATGTTTAAAAAACGTTAACTGCGCATGTCGTCGAGTGTACGTCGGTCGGCGTCATCGAGAATGACCACTACGTTTTTTGCGTCCATCAGTGCGGACCCCGGTAGCCGAGAGCTTCTGTAAAAAGACTACCATTATTTCTTGCTTCGACGTGACTAGCGATTTATTACTTGTTGCCATTGTTTCAGTATTGTAGCATTTTTATCGCATAATCAATCCTTATTACATACATGTCAAACACAAAATTACACAAATATTAAACGGTACAATAAAATCTAATAAAAAGTACAACGTTTCATATACGTATGGTACACAAACCGTTGTAGCTCATAATAAATGTTTATGATCCATAATAATTTAATAATCACCGATAAAAAGAACTCACAAAAACTTTTGTTGAGCTTATTGTTATGAAAAATAAGCCTTTTAATAGTCTTTTATAATAACCCGCCTTTAAAAGTCCGTCCGACTAAGTCATAATGGGATTGAATAATAAGCCGTAAAGATTTTGAATGATCTAAATGGTTTTTTCTTCCGCCCTCCTCGCGAGCGGTAGTCGCGCTCTTCTTTAGATGCCCTGATTTATTATGGATAGCTAGAGATGTTGTATCGAGAGTCGATAAAATAAGTTTAATGAGACCGGGTCGTATATCAGAGTCGGCATCATAAAGGTGGGTACCAACTGTCAAAGGGCTCATTGTGGCGGCCTGGCTTTATGATGGCATTTTTACAGGCAGGTACAGGCTTTGAGCGCTAGCCGTGCCGCCTGCCAATTATATTCTACTTAACTGTGTGTCCACGTCCTGAAACCACACTAGCGGACACATTTCGACAATCTAATTTGCTTGTCTTTTCGGTAAACTACATATACATTTCCTTTACCTACTATGTTATTATGAATATTGTTGCCTTAAATTTAATCTCGTAGGTTTGCAATACAATTATTTGACAATAATTTCATTCATTTAATTATCATGGTCACCCTATAAAATGCATTTAAGTTATTTAAGGGAAATGAGTGTTTACCTAATGATTATGTTATAATGAGTTACTTTTAATATATACCTATCAAATCCAATAAAGGACACTTACAATGACCAATGTAGAATATGTACTAGAGCCATTGATTCCTTTTCCTCACTGCAGGAATGTAGCAATTACAGTTTCATTGCTTGTTGGACAGATGCTAAACAGGTAATATCTAATACGAGTTTACAAAAGACAACTAATATGAGACCTGCGTGTATCGATTCAAAGTAGTTTCTCAAAATAAGTATGTAACTTATTAATTGGTTATTCCAAAGTGATTGTAATATTTATGGTAAAGTAGTTTAAAAATAATATATCTTCTCATTCATAGTGTTAAATCAAGTAAAAGAAAAAGGAAGCATACAAAATTGTAATCGTGCTTTATTAAGTACATACCTATAAGCTATAAGAATAGGGCATTATCTTGTGTAGAGTTTCGGTTGTGTAGAGTTCTAACATAAATATAATTAGTTTTCCTTCTGTGGATTACACGAACAATATATGTTAAAGATAACGACTTCGTAACATAACAATCCGAGGACGTTGATCTTGCTAGTTTTGTGGCAGACATTTAAATTGTAAATAACTTTGTTGCGCACCTGTTTGCTAAACAGAGTTATAAAAATTTACCAATGTGCGAAATATGTTTGTAAGAAAACGATGTGTACATAGCCGTGGCTAATCCCGGGGCGAGGAGGCGGCACGGGTCCCGAAGGCGCTCGTCTCATTCGGTCCTTCGGTGGCAGGTGGGGGATGGCCGAGGGCGAGGGGAGGGGGCAGCCAGCGCGGCGCCCGCGCAACTCGCGTGGCCCTCTCGCCTGAGTCACGCGCGCTCCGTAATGCTTGCATAATAATAATGACGGATGCCGATCGCGCGGCGGCTCCTTTGATCTGCGGCGCGTTTGATCTCACCGCCGAAGCCGGTCCCGCTGCCCCTGCCGCACAAACGAGCCGCCCGCCTCTTACCTTTATTCGGTCCGACGCCGCTCAGCGAGACGGCCCTTCGCCCTCGCTCTAAATAGAGGCTTTATTTTGTAAACAGGGAGTGCTACCGTGCGCGCGTTCGCTTGTCGGAAGGCGGTCGTCGGTGGCGGCCCTGTCGGCAGTCGCAACGTTGCCCTGCGCCGGCGCCGGTCAGTATGGGGTGTGCTCGTTGTGCTCGCTCGCCGCCGCGCTCGCCGTCATGAGTGCCAGCCGCCGCGCCCGACGATGCCGCACCTACTGCCTCACCTGGACCCTTTGTGTATGCTTTGCTCAATTATTTTGTGATAACGATTCTCTTCCCCGTGTATTATTCATTTTCGCGAACATCTGAAGAGATGTCTAAGTCAGTGATTTGTTTTGGCAGCGCTGATAGGTAGTGTTTTGTTTGGAAGGTTGCAATACACGATGTGTTTGTGAAACTTTACAGTCGCTTATGAAAAGTCTCATAATATCAAAAGATCCTAGTAACAATGTTTACTATAATATCTACTACCTGTAATAATCGTGTCAATTTAAATTAAGTCTACCGATACTCTACCTCCAAACTCTTTTGCGGTAATAAGATGAGATTTTAGATAAGTTACTTCAATGAAAACATTGCACACCTACATGTTTTGCTAAGACGCTACATAGAAAACAAAAATAATAAGAAAAGAAAGTATCATAAATCGTATCTACTTACGGCAGGGTCGAAATGACCCTTGTAGTTTTGTTGCGTGATCGTGTGCGGATAATAACAACTTTTGTTGTGTTTCAAGTTAACGTACGTAGGGCTGTGTCTCTATTAACAAAACGTACCTACCTAGGCGATATTGTATTGGTAAACTTTTAAAGTCTACTTCTAAGTAGAGTCGGCGGCCATGTCGAAGCGAAAGCGAATGCCAACTCTATCGCGCCTTTCATATTGTATAAATTAGTCTAATATTATTAGTGGCAAGTAATATTTTTAAATTTATATGGTGTCTTTTTCATTTTCTTTGTAATTTGATCTAATCTTAATATCCTATTTCAATCTTAAAAACATTAAAAAAACGTAACTTGTACTTTTGGACGTGAATTATTATTTAATATACAAAATAAATATTTATCCTCTAACGGCAGGTACCCCGTAATAATAAAATGCTCAAATTATAGATATTAATTAAATTATTTGGATCAAATGCCAGCCCTGTAGATCAGCGTTTTGGTTATCTTGTTTGCTTTTGTAGACATGTTGTAGACATTGTACCATTGTGTACTTAAACGACTACTGCTACTGTACTTAAATTCAATTGACCGATTATTGTAGGTGATTTAAAAAAGATATTTAAAAAGAATTTGTAGAATAAAAAAAAATTAAATATCAGTTCTTCATGACTCTGTATAATTCATAAAGTGTCACAAAAGTATTCTGTAAGTTAGAAGTAGACATAATTATGTATAGTTTAAACTTATACATACATCCACACGGTGTATCTATTCCCAGAAATCTAAAATAATCATTTAAACTTCTGGCCTGCTGGGAATCAAACCCCGGACCATCCGAATAGGGGACCGACATGGTAATAACTAAAACACATGAGTCTTTATAAACACGTGGTTGCTAGAACGTTTGAATTAATTTTACTTAAGTACATTTTTTTTTTCGAAATTACTCGTAAGAACTCCTGAAATTGAATCTGTTTAATAAACCAGAAGAAGTAAGAACCTGAACTCTTATTATAAATACAATAAAATAATAATTAAATAACTTATGAGCTCTGTATCCGTAGAATCTATAGACGTAAATTTTTACTTCGCTAAGTTGGGATAAACGAAGCAGTAATTTGGGCTAATAGGTAAAAAGTTGAAGAAAATAATTTTTACAATACTTAGTTTCTTAGAAATGTGGCAACAAAACATAATGAAATTTTGAATTGACTATAACGACGATACGTATTAGTTTAAACAGTTTAGACAAGAATATTGTAGGTAATTGTAATTATGATAGTAAGTTTTTGAACTTTATTTAACTATACTAAGTATATCAACTAAAGAACAAATGTCTTTGCTTGTAAGCAATATCAGATATAAGTACCTATATTAAATATTATTAACAAAATCTTATTACTAGAGAGTATTTTTACTCGAAGTAATTGTATAGATTCCTTATCAAAATGCAAATTTAATTATACCTTTCAGAATAACAGTTGCGCGAGATAACCTGTTTTAAACAAGTTCTTGTGGAGAACGTTTTGGAATTACCTAGTAACCCATCGCAACGTACTTACCTTATTTAATTAGAATCTATAACTATACTTAGTACTTTATATTTTGTTGTGTTAAGACGACGTTTGTATTTTTGGTTGTTGGTATACTCTTCCGACCGTGAAAGTACCACCACCTTGATCTTTCATGAAGCAAAACCTACTGTTTTTTTTTATGACAGGTGTTGATGCCACACGATATTTTAGACGTCAGGCGTCGCTTTTAATCCTCATCTTAGTCCTAGAAGTAGCTATGCATCGGCGTATGACCTCAGATAGGACTGCGGTACTGTTTAAATTTGAATATGCAATGATCGTTTGCCTTTGGGTTCATCCATAAATTACGGCGCATGAATTTCATGATTTTTTGACCCCTACTCCGCCCTTGTCACTTCTGGTAACATTTTTGAGACAATTAAATATTTTGTAATACCTAAGGATTCTCGCCCGTATCAAACTGCGAGAAAAATAATACATAATAACTTTCACAGTAATAAACATTGAAAAAAAAAGATCTTACTTTAGGTATTAGTTCTATTACGAGTGAGTTTACAATACTTTAAATCTATTCTTTTCATACGTTGTAGTAGGGAAAGATACGATTTCCAAACCTCATAATAATTCTTTCACATCCAATACATTATGAGTATCTATTATACCTACATTATTGTAATGCAAATTATGTTATCCGTGGTAAATCGCAAAATTTTCCGTTCCACTTTAGGTGTGTATTGTGTCAGTTGAAGTATCTAATTGTTTTTAAATTTGCTGTTTTCAGGCTCTGTTGATTACGGATAGTGAGAGCGTTGCCCCTCCAGACAGTTTAAAACACACGTGGCTGTCAAACACATCGCTCACGTGCAACGATGGTTCCCCTGCTGGGTAAGGATTATAAACTTAAACGACCTTATCTATAGTTCGACTTTTCTCATTCCCACCGCCAGCCAGAAAGTTAAAAAATAATACATCACTCACGTGCAATGATTCTTCCGTTGCTCTGAAATAAGTATAGGGATTTCGACATTTCTCATTACCCAATTACTTGTCTTTATTGTTTTGAATAAGCAGACAGGCCATTATATTAAGTGATTACTTGCAACCCATATCCATAAAAAAGGTAATAGAGGAACTACGAGTACATACGAGTATGTGAGGTCGCATATGGATGCGGTGCTGCTCAAGAGGACTAAGTGAAATGAAAGTCAATTTGTAATACATGGGTAATTAAACTAAAACTCTTTTTCTTACACTTCAGGTACTACATACGCCGGAGCACCCAAAGTCAACATTGGGTGGTCTATTTGGAGGGTGGTGGATATTGTTGGGACACGGCGTCCTGCAATGCACGTTGGCATCGAAGGCCCGGCCTTATGTCGTCCTCTCGATGGCCCCGAGCTCGACGCGCCCCAGCCTTACTCTCAGAGGATCCAATTGCTAATCCTCTCTGGCACGCCTCGAATCATGTATTACTACCCTACTGTTCCAGCGATATGTGGGCTGGTACACGAGCAATTAAAAATTCCAATTCGAGTTTTGCTTTCGCAGGTCGCCTCATAGTACGATCTGTACTCAACGAACTTTTACAGTTGGGTCTCTCCGGCCGACTACTCCTTGTTGGTTCTAGTGCAGGTGGAGCCGGAGTGATGTTGCATGCTGATGCCACTAGGAGAATTTTAAGAACTCACGAAATTCGAGTTGCCGCGATATCGGATTCTGGTTGGTTCCTGGATAGGCCTCCAAAGGCACGTCGCGCTTCATCAGCTGACGCTATAGCCCGGCTTGGGCATTCTCTGTGGCGCGGATCTCCACCTTCATCTTGTGTGAGACAATATCCGGACAAACCTTGGTTGTGCTATTTTGGATATCGACTGTATCCGCACATACGCACACCACTTTTTGTATTTCAATACTTGTTCGATTCCGCTCAGCTAACTGCCGAAGGAGTTCGTGCACCCCGGTCAAGAGCTCAATGGGACGCAGTACATGAAACAGGAGCTGCCCTTCGTGCCAGCCTCAAGAACGTTCGGGCGACATTCGCACCTGCATGTATTGCCCACGGTGCACTTGCGCGGCCAGAGTGGCTCGCTATCAATGTATCAGGAGTATCATTGCCGCGAGCGATTTCATGTTGGGAGCGGCGTTTTGCAAACGGTGGAAGACATGAGCGTGCTAGATGTGCACCAAGAAGATTAGTTGAGAGATGTTCGTGGCCTCAGTGCAACGGTTCGTGTCCGCGGCTTCGCGATCCCCATACAGGTGAGGAAGTTGCGCTGGCTGCATTGCTACAAAGCTTTGGACTTGATGTGCGCGGTGCAGCCGCGGCGATGGGGCTCGATGCAAGGGCCCTGTCGCGTATGAGTCGTGCAGAACTCTTGCCATTGTTGGCGCCGCATACGTGACTGATATGAATCTGACTGTGTTTGTGTCGTAAGGCACGGTGAATCTACCTCGTTTTTGTTGCAAGTACAATTATTATTATGGTTAGATATTATTTATTACTACCGATATTGGGTACTCTATTTATGTAAATCTTAGTGTAAGTAAATGAAAGCTAATTTTTAACCAAAACTGTCTTGTTTATTTGTATCAATAGTTTTATCCCATCTTCTTATAATCTATTCCTACTCCTTCCTTTTTTGAAATGTCTAACATCTAATTATTTACACATAAATTACATTTTCAAATTAAAAGTAACAATGGACTAGTTCATTTCTAAATACAAATAAAATAACTAAACCTATCTCACTATTATTGTCCATCGAGGCGTCAATGGAATGTTTGGCAGTGGCATTGGTAACTGTTAACGGTTTTTTCTAATTAGCTCTTGATTAGACTAATCGTACTGATCAAGTAGGTAAAGTCGACGTCGTTGCTTGACACGACTTCGATGCGAGACCAAAGGGAGCCACGGGGAGCGATAGGTAGTAACAATTTTCCTAGCTTGTTCCTTGTTAACGTGCAGGCCACCGCTTCTGGAGCGATCGCCGCGGCGTCATAACCAATTGGCTCGTTCTGTACTTATAGCTATCGATACGTCGATGACGTCGTTTCCTAGGAAAAAGTCCGTGGATATGATGTTCGCTTGGTTTCGCCAGCGCGTTGCGAGGCGTGCGGTAACGTTGCGGTTGACTGCGTTTGCGTTTTCACGTAGCGAACCGCGTAGGAAGAGGATATCCAGTACGTTGGGAGTGGTCTGTGCCATCGCAGAGAACATGGGTGACCGCGCTCCCGGCTGCGGGGAAGTACTAATGGCGTGGTCCAGGAATCGGAACAGTTGGTATCGGTCATTTGTATTTGCCCACAAATGAGGTAGGATCGGCCAAAGCCAGGGATTATCTGAAAACAAATAAAAATTTGCTTAAATAAGTTAAATCAATATAATACACTGACCGACATCAGTATGAATTACAATTTGTACATCATCTATTTTCATTGCAGATTTCATGGCAATTTCAATATGGCACGTACAAAATCAGAGTCAGTAAATAAATAAATACATTGGGTAGATTTATGACAAAAATTAAATACAGGTACTAAAGAGTCCTTCATAAAACCAATGCAGAAGTGCAATGTCGAAGTTTGTCGAGAGTCGTGAACATCAGACGTTTCAAAGCTAACAAATTCCAGAGAAATTCTCTTTTCAGAAGTAACAAACCAACTGTGAAATCTATCTACAAACATGTAGGGATTATGTACCTACATATTATGTCATAATGTGTGCATTTATAATAATTATAAATACCTATACCTACTTGTGCATAACATTTATACGAAACAATAGAAATTCACTTCAATAATTAACCTACACGTATAAAGCTAACTTAATTAAATAATAAAAACCCGTTTAAAAATTTTAATTAGATACGTAAAGAATTCAATTTATATAATTATATGGAAGTTGTAGATTATGCAGTCATTCAGTAGAAAACAATAAAATTTAAGTATTATTAGTAAAAGCGTAATGTTTAATTTTGATTAGGTTTGGGAATCAATGTTTGCTTTCATATTAATTAAAAAGTAGCGCTTTTGTGAATAAAGTTTGATTTTCCTTATCAAGATGACCTATTATTGGAACTAATGAAACGAATCTATCCATCAGTAGAACAGTTATGCTTGCTTCGGAACATTAATTTTGTGTTCATAACCTAATTAACGAATTTTTGCTGTTTTATGTTTTTTCCAATTAAGATTAATTTATTAGATAGATACTATCTATTATATGTAGATCATATTATGGTACTCAATCCATGTTAAGTAAAACTCAACATACTGTTAACAAGAGAAAATATATTTTAGTTTAGTACCTACTAGGTACCTGTATACGTGTCTAGAAATTAATTATTCAACTAACTAAAGGTGCACGTCGTCCGTGTATAGAGGAGAAGTGCATTTATTAAGAATTAAATGAAACACAATATTTTATAAATGTAAGCTACTGCTTAGCTTGAACTTGGTATGAAAGAAAAAATAATCCTTGTTTGAAAAACGTCTCTACCATTTTCAATGTTCAACGCACCGTATGTCGTGAACCTGCACTTTATTGTGTTTCAGCCTTTCAGAGCAGTTCCTTGTAGACAAAGACGCAGACAGTCATTCAAGGCACGCAAACATGCGTAAGTATATTATGTTATAGACTTGTAGGTAACGCACAGTATAAGGTCAGGAACACATCAAGGCGTATAAACGCTGCAAAGTAACGTCAGCGTTAACTCTCAGCTGAGGGAAAACGACTTGACAAAACTATCAACCTGAGAGCTTCTATTAAGGATTAGAAAGATATAAATGTATACGAATCCCCACTTGAGCAGCGTTAAAATGTTATGGATTAGTTTTCGCGTGTAAACAACATAACAAATATTCACGGAGGTGTAATAGATATAAACATTTATATATTCAAATTCCTCGTACTAAGTTCCGCTTAGTTTAGACGCAGGCATAAATGTAAGGTCGTGTGTAAATGAGATTCTAAGCGTGCTATCAAGTCTTATTATCTCTTTCTGCGAAGGCTGTGCCTAATCACTCTCATCGTGACTCAAGGACCACTCTTGCGAGGACAAACGAAATTCAACTTTGTTTACTTTAAACAAAATGTTACGATACTGCACAATATTGCTTAACGTTTTTTCATAATTTCTAGCGTACCCTTATTATTCCGGCTGGTTTGTAACTAAAACTCATTTATGTGAGATGCGATCGCTTGTCTAATGTCGTTTAGTCTGTTTTTTCCCTCAATAAATACGATATTTATGATTTATGATGATATTTATTTTATAATCATTAGGCATATGAAATTATGCAAATGAAACATGTCTGCATCGTTTCCCCTGCGTAAAGAAAATAGCAAAATTTAATTTCTAGCTTCCGTAGGTACGACATACCTAATTATTGTTCCTTTATCCCACAGCAGAACAATTACCGTTCCTCCTCTATTAAATGGATTCACACTAAACATTTTTTGCTAAGGTAGAAAGTTAAAAGTTATTTTTTTTTATTATGTGATATGATTTACTGAAACCAGTGTATGAATCTAATGATGTGAATATTATTGATTCATTGACTGTAAAAGAAACGCCCCAGAAACTCTAAACTTGTGAATGTTTATTAAACAATCATTTTGCTCTTTGTTCCCTTCTTTAATCAATCAACAACAGGTGCCCTTCTTTGAGGCAACAGTAAACTATTATGCAGTTCACTTTATGAACCGAACATTTTTGGACATCAAACATGTTCTTTAGCACGTAGTTGGTACTTAATAACCTAATGGTTTTTAACACTTAACCAACATTTCCCCGAACGAAGTAGGAAGTTCTTTTATAATACGTTATTTTTATGTTAAAACTGATAGCTTGTATTGAAATAATATTGGTGCTAATCATGCATACAGCATTGGTATTGTTAAAATGTATGCTATAACATTAATATGAATGTATATTATAATTATTCATTTTAATAGATGCTTACGGTTTTTGTTATTGGGATATGTATTGTTGAAGCTTACCTATATTTAGTATTTTCTGAAATAACACAATTAACCAATCCCACCACTTCCAGACAATCACTTATAAACTTTTTTTGTTTGAAGCTAGGTTTCAAACAAAATAAAAAAATAACTGTTAGTTATAGTTGATTAATTTATACATTTCATAATATTTTTATCAATCAAGGTCTTTAAGATACTTTGAAACGTGTAACATTTACCTGCTACAATGGCATTGTCAACGTAGCTGAAGACTAGGCGTTTGTCCGCATCAATCAGGCTCTGTAGCGTGGGGCCTCGTGTCCCCGCGCCAGTGGAGAACTGGGTTGCAAGTGCCAGGTGAGGCCCCAGCTCCCGCTGCACCAGTCGCAGGAGGCCATTGTGTACGGCGCGAATCGGCAAGCCGTTTTGGTGGCTGAAGCCGATTGGGAAGTGGTGCGCATCAAGAAACACCACCTGGAACATTATTGGCAATATAAACTGGTAGTAGGTATGTATTTTTTTTATGCCGACCCATCTGGTGTTTCTGGGTTCGATCGAGGACTAACTAACACAGTGCCTATACCTTATTATATAATATAGTAAATGGAAGAGTTTTAAACTGACTGAAAAGTAGATATTAGTGATGGACGATTTTGGGTGGACGCCGAAATATTGAATGCCAACGTTGTTTTTATAGAAAAGGAATTATCTACGATTCACACTACTTATTACATTATTTATAATATATATAGGCTGATGTGACCACTATAAAGTGTTAAAGACATAGCTAACGTACTAATACATTTAGCTATGTCTTTAATATAAAAAAAAAACAACTTCAGAGGTTAAAAGGTGGTTAGGTGTTTTTAAGCGATTATCTCAAAATCGATTAATTATTCAAAAGATAAGGTGTCATTATGTTTCACTGATAAAATCTCGACGTTATAATCTTAAGTATGTGTTAACGACTATGATAAGCTTACGATATTGATATCACATCATGAGAAACGCATTAAACAGGCATACCTACATTCAAGAGGCTGGTGCGTGACCTCCTTAAAAATTCTTTCAGCATAATTATATGCAGTCGGTGTTATAATACCAATACATACATATTATGTATAGAGTAAATAATGTAAATAATATTAATTATATTAATGTAACATTATGTACTATAATGTTATCAATATTATGAGTTGAAAAATAACAGTAGCAGTTTAGTAGGAACTATGTATAGGTGAAGCGCATAATAATATATCGAAAGCTTATCCTTACCTCTTTTGTACTATCTAAGAAAGCTTTGATTTCCCTCAATAACGGCACGAGTGGACGGACTCTAATTAAGTTGTGGTTTAGCCAATACCTGGAATAGAACAAATTAGATTGTAGTAAATAAGAGTTACTTAATCAATTATGTAGGTTAAAGGTTAAAATTGTAGAAAAGAAATATGAATAAATTAGATAAATAGGGATTTCTGCCACTTCCCACACGGAGGCTGGAAGTGCTAATGGTATTCATAACAATTTCCTTATGCAACGCGAGGAGACCGTGCGTGACTGCGCACTGACCGCACTGCACCGCGCACGTAACATTTATCATGACGGTGTTAACAACAGATTTATTTTCATAATCTAAGATTTTTCCGAAAGATATATCACCATTAAATTGTAAAAACCTAATTCAAGTCAAGTTTACAATCTATGGGCGAGGTAGACGTCAGTTTACAAAGTGATAAGAAATTGTAAACTAGCAAATAAAGCATTATTTTGTAAAAAGGAAATTTCTATAGGTAACCTAATATAATGAAGCCTATTCTAATTAGGACTCGTTATGGTTAGATAAGGGGAAAGAAAATTTTATTTAATTGCGTTTGGTTGTATTATAGCAAATAGTGGTGTATCTTGCAACCCAAACCTCTGGTCAGATCATTATAATTTTTCAATGGGACTGAACCGGAAATATACTCTTCATAACAAAGAAATAATTTTCCAAGTCAGTCAGTTAATAAATCTCTTTTTTAATTTTTGTGTTGTATTAAGTAGGTACTCTTAAGGAGTTTTCGTGACAAAATCGCATAAAACGTCGTGCAGTCTCTACAATATTATGTTATGTAAAAATTGCGCGATAGCAGTTACTTTCTATCCTGTGTCACGTATTATGTCCACGTGTAATTTAGTCGTAATCAATATAATATTACATAACTATGCTAAAAAATCAGCTAAACAGATTGTATCGCGCTAAATGTTAATTAATATGTAATTGAATATTTACAGTTTGTTATTATTATATTTGAAAATTAAGTATGCAATAAATTCATATTGTACTCTTCATATTTTTGCTGTTATGCATACAAAAATAGTCACAAAAAAGATTGTTATTGTTTATTTACCTATCTTCCTCTCTTGGATAAACTTCGTAGTAAGCGATTCTGAAGTCGAAGTATCTGATGCCGTGGACAAGCTGGGCCCAGATGGAGCGGTCCTGGCAGAGCACGAAGCTATCTCGAGACACAGTACTGATTTCCGTGTCGAATCGCCAGGCCCCAGCATTGTGGGTACCAGGAAGAGCCAGGTCGCCAATGCGTAGTCTGTTTATTCTGGCGCTGTCAACATAAATTAAACAATAGATAATAACCAAAAACAAAACAAAACTTTTTATTCATCATAAGGTATTAATTTACATAGGTAGTAATTTACATACACTCAACGAACGTCAAATAATATTATTATAACGGTTCATTGGCTTTAGGCGCCTTTTTGGCTTTAGTTGACCGGAAGAGAAAAACTGTGTAATACTGTGAAATATAATGACCGGAAACAGAAATTAAATTCTACATTAAAACTTTTGCTCCGCTGTGATTCGAACCTTGCTAATAACGAACTACATCGTACACGGGTCTCCAGTGTTTCTAGTAGATACCTACACAGACTAAACAAGAATTTCTGATAAATGCTCATAAGACAATAAAATTATAAGTTAAATGCATACACGCTGTCTGATGATTAGAGCATGGTCACTGCAGTTTGACTTAATAACTGACCTAAAACCCGGAAGTAATATTATCTCTATGCAATTATTTAAATTAAAGTCAGCTTTTCAATCTTTGCGTCGGGAATTCAAAAGTGAATAAGTCACAATAGTCATTGTTCCGATAAGTGTCCAGTTTGTTTGCGGTTTACAAGTACAATTTTTTATTATAGTAGGTAAAGCATGACTGAGTCGTTCACTTTTTATAATGACAATGTCGTGGTAACGACTTACGTAAAAAAAGATTGTTATTGCGCAACTGGCCAAATTGAAGATATCAAAGTATTATGTATGTTGCGCCTAGATAATGAATTGAAGTTGCTCCCCTCTAATATAAAATTAAGGCACATTTAAAACATAAAACAGTATATACATAGAAAGATAAAAGATATACAAATCTCTGAAACTGTTATACCTATCGATGATATTTTTAAAACTAGAATTGTGGATTGATTTAACGGTACTTTTTGATTTTAGATACTTTTGTTTGGCGATTTTGAACGCCCCCTTCAGGAGGCGCCCGGGGCCAGCGCCCTATTTACACCTCTCTAGATAGTGCGTGCGTGCGTAATTCATACTGGACTCATTAGAACGGTAGGCTGCAATCATCGCAACCACTAGGCTATCGCTGCTCATTATTATGTATGACAGTTACGATGTAGTATGTAACTTAACACTATCTATATAAATAAGAGTCAGCCTCAGCTCGATCGTGCTAAAGACCTTATTAATCTCGTTTCGTCCCACTAGCGGCAAATAAGATAATGCTCATCCTGGCAATAAGAAAGTCGTCCGGACTTACGATCATAACTCAAATCAAGATGGTATTGGTTAAACAGTTTAACTGTTGTAGTTTTCGTTTCTGTGAATTATAGCCTATAAAGCTACAATTAATTGAATAAAAATACTTATTGTAGGTATATAATAAATACATTGGGCAGGCTTAATACTAAATAGCATTTTCTTAAAACTTACTACACAGTTACTATAGTTCAAGGTTCAATCAAACGCACTCGTTGCATCGGGGTATTCCACAAAGATTAATTTGAAATTTACATAATTTTTCCTTCGCTGTGAGTCTTCATGACTTTGTCGGTAGTTATGTACCTACATACAGAACACACAGTACATTTTTTTCTATATATAAAAGTCATTTTTAACAAACAACCAAGCTTAGAAGTCAAGCAGATCTTTATTTAACAATTCTGGTACAGAGGAATTACATATAAGTTAATCTATACCAATGTCTAAATTCCTCTTTTTCGAAGCAACAGTATGTCAATGTTATGAAGTTACTTACGAATTATCCTCCATCCATGTTGGCTGTATCTTCAAACAGTTATAGGACTGTATCTGAGCATCACCGGCCCCAACCCAAGGCCAGAGGCAATTGGGGCCTTTAAGACCAGGCCCGGACTGCCACCCAGCAGGCAAGGAACTGCCTCCTAATGAAGTACTAGTAACCACGTGACCCTCTTTTGTACGTATGAAGTACGTTGCCACAGCATTGTTCCATGAGGACGGCCTGTCGTCGAAGAGACCAATCTGAAAATACGAAGATAATGTAAGTCCTAAGGTACGAAACCGTAAGCCTAGATAAAGAGTTTTAAAGAGTCTTCTTATCGTTTGGGAGTCGAAAAGTTGGAGTTATGATGGCAGTGGTTGGGGTTCTACTCCAAGAAGGGACAGTAAAAGAAATTGTGTTCAAATCAATTGATGATTTATATGTAATTTTAACTTTAGGTATTTACCTAATTCACGTTATACTCGTAGATATACGTATCATTCTGATATAAGTACGTAATTTGAATGCAAAAGATTGTAAGAACGATTGTATAATACAAACACTACTGAAATTACGTACAAAGGTACAAACATTAATGACATCTAGCTCATAAATTTACTACAAGTAACATTTTTTTCTCCATAAATACAAAAATGTTAAAGGATAAACTAAGTTTTGCGATAAACAATACGGTAAAAGAAACGTTTCGAACTCTGTCTTCATTTTCCGTTAACAATCAATTGAATCTATTTTAATTATAGCACATTAGCATTGCTCTACCGTTCTTGCATGTGTTTCCGTTAATACATTGCACGCATATACAACATACTGCTACATACAACATACTAACCTAAACAAGGTACTGAATAATATTCGTCATTAGGCGACCGCCGCATGAATGGACTTCCACCGTTATTTAATTTCGTAACAGTCGAAACATTTAAGGGTCTATGCACACGACGTTTTTGAACTGTGCTGACACTGCATGTTTTTAATGAGCACATATATTATCCGAGAGTCGTTACGGCGTAACGGAAATGAATTTCAAGTTTTTAATACCAATGCAAATGAAACAAGTTTCAAACTCCGTAATAATCCTCCTTTTCGTCATTAAATATTTTTTTCTACTTTTCTTACTTTTCTACTTTGTCGTTCTGTTTTTATTTATAATAAGTATTTTTTATTCTTTTATATCTGTATTAGGTACATAGTTACATCTTTATCCGATTTTATTTCTTCGATACATATTTTGTTTTTAATTTCAGGCGTTCTGGCAGAATTTTTTTGTTACTTTTGTATGATACCTACTGTCAATTTTTTTTTTTTTCTCTTAATTTTCTTTTATTATAAAAGGAAATATAAGAATTTTTAGTGTTACAAAGGAAAAGTGACTTTAAATTTTATTATTTAATACTTGTCATAGTTTTTGTTTAATATTTATTAATCCTTATCCATTGTTTCGATTTAATAAAAATACTGTTATTAGTATAAATATTGTTGTAGTGTACTTTACCTACCATTAAAGCCTTTACCATGACTACTCGTAGTGCTACCGCTCGTCAGTTAGAAAGTCAACTACAGCTCGCGCTACAACAGCTTAGCGAATCGAAAAGACAGTGCGAGCAATTGGTAAAGGAAAGAGAGGAGAATGAGATTGAAATGTTAGAGGTTTTAAATAGGCATAACAAAATTAAAGCTGAAATGGCGGAGCTTCATGTTCGGCTCTTGGACACTCGAGAGGAAAGGGATCGTTTGAAAAGACAGTCCAAAGATTTTGACCGTTGTTATGATGAGTATGATAACAATTTAAAGGAAATATCTCGACTTCGTTCTCAACTCACGAGTGCCCAGGAGCGTATTACAGATTTACAACAAAATTCCAATGAAATTAATTCAAGAAACACCCAAAGTCTGTTTAGTGAACTTGTGAATGCTTCGTGTTCAGCTCAAGTCACATCCCGCGCCCAGCCAGTCACAGTCGACCTGACCGGTGATGACTCGATTGGTAGCATGCAGGCTCGGGTCTACTGTGGCAGCAGGAAGCAATTAAAAAAATATACGAAATTAAGAAAGTTTGTTACAAAAACTAGCAAATTAATTAATAAGGACTCCTTTGTAAGAAATCATTTTAATTTATGTAAAAAGCACAAAATTTTAATAGAGAAAAACAAAAAATTTATTACCAGAATTTGTCATTTAAATGACCGATATGAAGTGGATATTAATATGTTAAATGAAAAAATATGTGTCCTTCAGGAATCCTTGGAGGAAATAACTGAAAAATATAATAGTGCCAGAAGGGAGATTGATGAGTATGAGTTGGCCATGGATGAGGTTTTAACATTATCCAAATATAATGAAGAGCGTTTTTCATCGCTTATAAATAACAATCAGCATAAATCTATCCTAGAATCAGAGCCAGATAATCTATTGCCTCCCTCTCAGCAATGTCCCACTGGTTTGGGCCGGGGTCCCAGCTCTGTAGCCATACACAAAAGACCCAATGAAAACCAAATTCTAATGTTTAGTGATGAATTGGGTATAAACATGGGTACCAAATTGTTGCAGAGCACGGGAAAAA
>DWAV01000240.1:0-23271 GCA_018231305.1 Noctuana lactifera
CAAAGGGCCTCCGACCAGGTTTAACGACTGTCATCTATCGATAACAACCGGGACCGACGGCTTAACGTGCCCTCCGACGATTTCTATTTTGACGCAAGTCTTATTTTCAGAGATGTTGATGACGAATCAGTTCCACTTGCTGTAAGAAGAAAATGGGTTCCCCGAATGCTTGGACCACTTCCACCTATGTTTCTGCGAATTCCACCAAACACAGATGCAAGAATAGATTTAAGTCTTGAAATGGACGACGATCGCATTGCGACTTTACTACAGAATGAGGAGTTTATGGCTGAACTTCGGTGGAACCAAGAATTTATCGCCGCCTTAGACAGTGACCAGGGACACAAGACAAAATCTCATGACGACGAGGCTGCTTTCAAAGAAAGACTAAAGAATATGGGTAAATGTAAGTAGAACACAGATATCTATATTATTATTGGCACAAATATAGGTACGAGGATACAAAATTTTTCGCCATATTTCTCCACTATGGTTAAGTTTGCAAAATCTAGACGCCTACTGCACTATTTGGTAAGTTGACCGAAGTTGAGCGAAGACGAGTGTGTAGACGCTACACATCTCTACACTGTATTGGAGTTACTTGGACTCGCTCCGTGCAACTTCGCCTCGCCTCGCCTCGCCACGCCTTGCGCCGAGTCACATTTAAAGCAAGATGAACGCACCACGTCGTTGAGCAAATAGTGCAACTACGAACTTCGGTATGTTCCCGCTGGCCCCATTGGCCGTGTACCCATTCGATGGGGAGTTCGGGTGTATTCCCGTCGTCCCCATTAGCCATATCCCCATAATGTCGACAAACTTCATATTAGGTTTCGGCGGGGAACTCAAATTGCACATAATTTGCACGAATGTTTTGAACGAATGGTTGAACTTGAATCCAATAAATAATGCCGAAGTATTAAAGTTCATAGTACAGTGTATCCTTTTTGATTTCATAGCATCTCGGAAGAAGTTCGCACAATTGTCACGGATGTTCAGCCGAGGAGGGTCGAAGCGAAGAGGCGGTGCGCGGACGCCTGCTCGGGGCCCACCCGTCGGTCAGCTGCTTCTAGAAGAGCTCAGTGATGACGACGAGCGTCCCCAAGATACGAACATCAAACTATAACCCTGTGTTGTACTTTATCTTCACGCGCCATACTTATGTTGCGCTGTTGCGCTTAACTCCTGTCAACGCCTTACTTAGTGATGGGCCTTATGAGTAATAAAAATTACACAAGGTTTCGAATAAGACTGGAACGCTTAGATAGGATTGGATAGAAAATTCGATAGGAGTGGTAAGTAAGGATTATGTCGCAAACCGGTAGACGGAAATTTGCAGTGTTGTGGTTATAAAGACATGAAACTTTCCGGACTTTGTTTAACGAATAAAATCGATAATACGAAAATTTGGAATTGTAAATATGTTATATAATTATGTTTAATTATTTGTCTCTTAATAGGTAAAAATAGATTGCTTGGTGTCTAAAGGATAAATTCTGTACATACATACGTACTGTAAATAGCATACCTGCTAGGCAGTAGTTAGCGCCAGCAATAGCATTGCTATTTGCTAACAAATCGCTCCTAGCCTTAAAGTGCAATTAAGCCATCTGTATCTCTTAATTTTTAATCTCACTTGGGACTTTGATAAAACGCTATGTTAAATAAATTATCATTAAAACTATAATTTAATGTACTGTACTGTACTGAAATAAATCTTATAGAATTATTCTAGTGTACGTTATTTATTTATATACCTACTAACACGATTTATTTATAAGTAAACAAACTAATATCTACAATACAAAGGCGAGTTGAGCTAATCAGCAAAATAAGCAAGGTGATATTTATTAATATAGCATCTGCTATTATTTAATAACTTTTTTCTTCTATCAGATGTAGTGTCTGTCGAAATAACCTAGATAACCTAAGCTTACGCTTTTAAGTTTAATTAATACAAAGCGGCTCTGCGTTCAGTATTTATTCACTATGATAGCATACTCTACAAGATAACTAGGTAACCATAAAAATTCAAGTAGAAAAAAAACGTTGATCTACTTATACCTACTCGTACAGGTACATGCTGAAAACAGCGAAAATCATTCGGTTATATTTGTAAAACATTTATGCGGGAAATAAGTTATAATACTATTAATGGAGTGAATGCGTGAGCAGTATAGTGTAAGTTGGAAAGAGAAAAATTGCTTTCCGACGCACTTATTTTTTCATGCATACAGGACCTATCTACGTTTAATCAGTCGCGCATAATTTCATAGATAGAAGCCGCACATGACAAAATGTAGATGATATATTATTATGCTAACATCATTTAGGTAAAAAATAATAAAGTTACATTTAATCATTGAGTTATATACCTATGCATAGTTCCGAGTATAAAGTAAGTTTTCTTAGGCGATCGCAAATAAATGGCAAATAATAATAATTTATTTATATTAAATAGTTTTATTTTTTATATTATGTTTACACATGAAAGAATGTTTATGAAAATACGTCATAATATGAGAGTAATGGAGCATAATGGGCACTCGATCGAAAAGCAGAAACGAACGGCTCATCAATGGACGCGTCGTTGCGCATCGCGAAAGTCGCTCCGCCTTCCAAACGACATCAACGCGCCGTCTCTACTCAAACCGCAACTTGTCAATGCAATACATTGAGGCGTGTCATGGCTTCAAGTATTTACATAATACAGTTTAATAGTAAATTGTGGTTAGATTTTAAAATATCAGAAGGTATTTGTAGTACCTATTAAATATCTACCTGCTAAATTCAATAAAATTATAAACAAACACGTGATATTAAGTAATTGTTTCCAGACAAATTAATAAACGTAGAAAGAATTTAACCAAAAGAAACGTAAATATTCACAGATACTTAGATATAAATTTAAACTGTCAGGCAGTAAATATCAATAATCATAACCAAATATAAGTATGTGCTAGATATATTTGTGATAAAAATTTGATTTTGTTAACAAATAACAGTTTTATTACCATTTATGTAAAAAAGGACCCCTGCCTCCCCTACCTATATCAGTTATTATTTATATGTGATGTCTTAAATGAAAAAAAGATTGCTAATACAAATTTTGGTAATCGTATTGAATCAGATCGAAGAACTTAGAAACATTTTGCTGCAACTATGGAAAATATTTTTTTGACCTCATTAAGTAGGTACGTAGTTCAACGAATCATAATGTCCTGCCTGCTTATCATAATTATCGTTATATTACTACTTCTTGCCCTGCTTTCATGTGACTTCAATTACCCTATGTAGGGCCTTGAAGTAATCATATTCACAGAGTGGGTACTTTTTATATACTGTAACATAGATTGAAATACTTGCAAAAGCTAAATGCGGTGTAGTATCACTACTTGTATCACTACTTGTATCAGAATTAACAGAGTTACTATATAGTGATGTCACGGATTTTTTCAAAGTTTACTGTCATGCGTATTTGTATGTATAAATAGTTGTTATGAAATTAAATTTTTTGAAGTATTAAATTCTGATAAAAAACGTCTCCATAGGTAAGTTCAGAACTTCAGATCCAGTATCTAGTGCAAGCAGCTGATTATATTGTTACTAGGTTTGTGTAGGTAGATAATCTACCAAGCTTAACAATTACCTACCGCTAAAATATAGATAATATATTATTCCATGTATAACCGGTGCTACAGGTTACACGCGACGTTCTTGCATATAATTATTATGATTGTAGGCAACTATTAAGAAAATGGATTAACGAGTAGCTGGCTGTGTAGCGCATCACGGTCTTTTCATAACATCTAAGTAGTCAGTGTTTTCATGTGAAGTAATGTTACAAGCGACTCTCAAAACAATTGCTACTAAAAGTGAAGTTTAACGTTGCGGCTTCGGCTCGGAATAGTTCGAAGTCAGCGCGTTATCGCGCACTATCGCATGCATGTATCATGGAGTCGAGATTCCGCTGGCTGCGTAGAGCACGTCGCACGTGCATCCGTCACGCATCACGAACCACCAGATATTCACTTAGTTTGTCTTTACACTTTGTGCCATCCGCACGCATGGAGGCGCGCCCGTTCCCGCGCGAAGTGACTACAAGCCGGTGATGCACGCGAGCCCAGTTTGAAAAAGTGTTCATGCCCACCACTGAGCATCTCTGAAGTCATTGTTTCGTGAGTACTTTTATGTATATGTTACAACCCATTTCGATATTCTATTCCATTTTTGTTGCCTGCAACCCTTTTTATGGCCCACTACTAGGCACGGGTCTCTTCACAACCGGAAAAATCCTGAAGAATACTCCACCACGCTACTCCAATGCAACCTGCATGGTGGAGTTTTTTTGTTACATTATAAAATTTAAAACATACGAATTCAACGAGAGCCACTGATAAATACGCACGAGTTATAGACTAGATAAAATAAAAATAAATCCTTAAATCCGCCACTGGCTCCATCTACTACCGAAAAAACACATAAATGGCTTAAAGGTAGTAGTTTTGTTGCAATTGAAAAAGAACATCTTACCTTTTACACATTTCATTAATTTTTTAGTATAGGTACCTTGTACACATTTCAGTATACTTACCTATATTATGTCAAACTTTATACTTTAACAATTTATTCAAAGCGTTAATAGTATAAGCCGCCCAAACTGTCAGAATAGACTAGACGGCACCTTGCACAAACTACCTTTAATACATTTCAAAGTAACAGAAGACTATTTGTCGTAATTAAACGGTTCCTACTAGTATTATACACACGTACAGGTAGAGTTAGTAAATAGACAATATTTTCAAACCATTACCAATGCCACGATGCAGGAATGTCATGTCTTCATAAATTCTAAGCAAAGTTCATGATCATGAAGCTTAAAATAGACCTCCAGACAGGCACAGAAAACTCAAGCGGCAATATATTATGAGCTTTACGATCCAATGTCAACCACGTTATAGCATTAGACATGACCGGGAATGAGGTTTCGATATAGTTAGTAATAATACTCATATTCCGCCATAAACGTCTAAGTATAATCTACAGACATTTTCCTGTAAACTAATTATTTATATCTACTTAAACTAGCCTAATGTGTCCAATAGCCCCTTTCGTCCGCTCTTCCTCTAGTAGGAAGGATAATTTATGAAGCTGTGGATTATATTATTATTATTATGAGCTTGTCTCGATCTGTTCCTCAAAATAAATAGGTATAAAATGCAAATTTGCAATCAATGAAATGCAAAATTCGCAATTAGTGGTGTAGATACATTTTTAAGTAAAGTAGGCTTATACTTACAATAATGTTATTAAAGACCTTATTAAAACAATAAAACAATATATATAATAATAATATTAATATACAAATTTATAAACGAATGCTTTGTGTGAAAACACAAAAGCGCATCCACTTGGCACTAAACCTTTTTATGTAATTTATGTAAGATAAATGAATGTAATGGGCTATTATTCATACTTGACTCCCCATAGAGCGTAACAATAAAATCAACGAACCCAAAATCTTATAACATAATTACGACAATTCAGAATTTCTCTATTCCATATTTATATTCCTAAAATTTATTCAAAGTTGTTTCTGCGTAACTAAAAATAACGAATCACACTAAAAAAACTTTTTCATAAGTTTCTGTTTACGAGTAGTTGGTAATGAATTATAAATTTTAACTACATCAACCTGATCAAACTTGATAATATATTATATTATAGTTATATAGAGCATAAAATTTAGGTAATATTAATAAAAATAATTAATTATTAAGCCAAAAAATAAAGCTTCATGTTTCAACCTTTAAAAATGACTGACTTCCATACTAAGTCGGCAGCATATTAGTGAACCCTTTGGTGTCGCATGTCGCCCGTGTTCATAGGCGACGGTGACTTACCTACTTACTCACTTTATGAGTAGGTTACCGACAGATCAGGTTAGGTCTTAATATAGGCGTCTACTGGGAAAATCAGGGGTTACTAAAAAAAATAATGTGCTGTGTGAATATGCTGTGTGTCGCTGTTTATTGCTCGATAACGATACCCTAATATACCTAATTATGCTCTCTCAATCACATCTAGCTTACTACGTTGCTGAAAAAACTAACTTTCTCAAATAAATTTTCAACGTAATGGGCAATGTGTTGTATTTTAATCAACGCAATATTGCATGAGCTAAAGATTTGATTGGTTTTAATTTCACAGTAATTATTGTATGCACCGTAGCAATCATATGCCGGAAAATGTCAAATAAAATAATGTGCCTAGCCTAGCCTATTTGCTGCAATTATATTTATTATTTAGCCATTTTTCGAACGATAACCAGTAATTTATACCTTACAGCTTTTTAAAAAAAATTCAAATAAGGTGAATACCAGTACCTAACCAAAATTTTTGAATGAAAGTTTCGTAATAACGCCACATGATTCTAAGCATTGCAAGAAAAACTAAATATGCAAATTAAGTAAATAAGTAAACTAATTAAGTAATACATACTTACTACCTGTAAGACAAGATTGCTTAATCACCAATTGCTACAAAACTTGCGGTCTCTTGGTGATCTCCGAACACTTTCGGTCGCCGATCCGCTTAGCCATAATCTATCGTGATAACAATTCAAGAGTTGGGTAATCATCTTATCGTGCGAGATATGACGTGGTCGCGGAGACCGAAGAAGCAGTAGTCTCCGCGCAATCAGTTCAAGTCGAGTTTCACCCGGAGTATTCACGCTGTTACTTTTACAACGCGCGGCCGCACACGAACAACGCTCTGTTTCCCTAAGTCTCATTGTCTCCGTAACACGTCGTTAATGGAAAACTTTGACTTTCCACGCGCTGGCTTCAAGTGTCACCTCTTAGCAGAGTCACTAGGCGCGGCTCCCAATTTTATGACCAAAATACACACAAATATATGGTTTAAAATGTAGAAATCTGTAAGCAAAATAAATTAGTTATGCGGATGTTACAAATATGTATAGAAACAAAAGGTATTTACTCTGTCAAGTTAAAGTACATTTATGAAATTAATCTAAATTTTATTTATTTACTTTGAAATAAGATAAATCAGATATGCTGCCAACATAATTTTTGAACTTTAGTTTTATTTTTATACTTGAAAAATAGTTTCGACCGGGTTACTTGTCTGATAACGAGCGAAAAGTGCACATCATGAATTGAAATCTCAACAGTTACTCTGTACTGTTTACAATACAATAGAACGCAGGCGTGCTTTTATGAATAAATGAATATAATCATATTAATCTGGCACGATTAATACACCTCAAAGGAATACTGGTTGACTGGTAGTAATGCAACGTTTTGCTAGCTAACAAAGAGACAGGTGATAGACACGTTGCTTGATAAAAACTACAACAGGTTATTGTATTTCATTCTTCATTCTTGGATAGGCTGAATTAATTTAAAGTCTTGTCAATTTAGAATTAGACTAAATTAAGCTTGAATTTGCCCACGATCAAAAATTAATAGATATAGTTATTAGGTGCAACGCTTTAATAAGTTTAGATAAGTAGATAATAATTATGTAGAAAAAATTTCCTGAGATTAGAGATCCTCTGTCGTATAAAACCATTATAAAACTAATAAACGGCTTAAAATCAATTCTGATAATATTCAGTCATTGGAGTTACTAAACATTAGAACTGGAGTTAAATCATTTAATTCTTCCAAAACGACTACATTAAACGTGACTTATAGATGCTCAATTTTATACTTAAAAGATTGTAAAAGAGAATCAGCACCAACCATCATATTTAGTGGTTCTATACAATGTTCCGATCTTATCTATTTATCTTCATAAGAAGAAGGGTCGGTAAACTACGTAAAATGGATACAATGTAAAAGAACTCGAGACTAGAGTCGGAGATTTGGGATTGATTTACTTAAAAGATAACATTGCATGATACCGTTGCAGATATCGTTGGCGAGCGCAATTGTCGGCGTGCCTCGAGTGCTCTCAGAAGTCCACCGTTAGTTTAGCACCAAATCTGCCTACAATACGCTCGTACCTACGTACTTTGATTCGGATAATAAGTTTAAAGTCACGATCCAGTTCCTCGGGCCGTCTACGTAATCTCTTCTCTTCTAAATAAGAAGCTCCTTGTATGGCAACTGGCGAACGCTTTAAAGCTCTTCGTGTTCCGATTAACTTTGATTTATTATTTTACTTCGTAACGATGATGATTAATCCCAAATATTATTTATTACAGACTGAGAATAGGGAAGTTAACCAAAAAGTGACGAAGAATAGGGAAGTTATGGTGATCAAGTTGTCTAACGCCCCTCCCACTAATCTTTAAAAAGAAACAAGGATATATCCTATCCTTCCTGGGACACGAATACAACTTTAAAATTCAGCACTATTAATAGATAGATACCATATTATTATGTAGATAATTCAATTAAAACGATTGTGAATAAGATTAGAAATTCCATGTATTTAGGCCTGAAAAACCACTCTGCATTATGTACAGCATTTAGTAGAGATATTATTTAGTAGGCTTTTACTTAAACGGTCCGAGTACAATTATTATATGGTAGGTACTCGTATATTTAAATTCTCCTTAAACGGTCAAACATAGGTCGTGCCGTGTCCTGTGTCCCATAGGAATAAGAATTAATACGTCCATTGCCCCGCTCTTGCCCTGAGAGACACACACTAGCCGTGGCCTCGGTCGTGCCAATAAAATTTTTGTTGCCTAGCAAGGTACTCCAACTATTTCTATGAACCCTTCAACTCTATAAATATACAGAAGATAATAAATATCCGCTTAATATAGGTAGGTATATTCTGATAAATAAGCAGTTATTGTACTGTATTTCCTAACAAATTACTTACAAAATTTAATAGTCTCAACTTAGCTTTAATCTCAGCTACTAAATATAAAAAAATTATAAAAAAATAGGTACATAAAAAGTACCTATTTTCAGTGAGGTAGGAGGGCGGATAGCCAAATCTATGAAATGGATAAACTTATAGATATACTAGCGAACGCGGCGAACTTTATACCGTCTCAAAATTTGTAAATTATACATAGGTACGCACCTTCCTCTTGCATCACTCTATCTATTGTTGAAAACTGCATTAAAATCCGTTGAGTACCTAGTTTTAAAGATTTAAGCGAATAGACAGCGGAAGCGACTTCATTTTATACTATGTAATGATGATGATGCTCTGAAAGGGATCTGAAAATCTCATTGTTGCATTATTTTAAAAAACGCTATAATCCCATAATAATAGATTCTTTTAGGATTGCAAAATAAAGTATTGCCTATTTCATCCTTTTGTGACCTAAAATAAAACAACTAAGAATACAAAATCGGCAAAGTTAGGGTGCCTAGAGGTGCAAGACGACCGGTAAACCGGTTTGACCGGGAGATTCTTTGTTTGGTTATCGCAGAGTCGAGACGACGCCACTCGCAACGAATATCTCGTCTGACTGACGGCACGTTTGTCACTTTCAGAGATAGCCAGTCGAGCGCGGATGTGTCTACGGCGACGCTCGGGCAGCTGAAGGCCGGCGCGGCCTGATGGCGATAGCAGTGCGCACGCTATTCCTCACTGCGGTGCTGGCAACGGTCGCGGACGCTGACGCGGCGCGCTTCGGCGACCGCCTCGCTCCGCGCGTGCCAGCACCTTACGCACCGCGGAACGCACCCGCCGCCCCCTCCGCACACCAATACACCGACTACGAAGATATATACGATCAGGACTATGAAGAACAAAATATTCCGGATGAACAAGCCCAGCCCGAGACTGAGTTGCCTCCACGTCGTCCCGCTCGAACAGAAGCACATCGCCTAGAGATGAGCACCGAATATTTCGTAATACCAGAAAGAGTATCATCTTCCACTTCATCCCCGAAGCCGTCACGCGCTACGTCGTCTACGCTCAGGCCAGCAAATACCACGATACTAAAGGCACTCACGCCGAATACCTTTAATGCGTTAAGGCAAGAATCATGGGCCGTTCCAATTCTGTCGCTAGCTTGTGTGAGCATGGTGGCTTTTGGAGGTTTCGAGGCCTTCGTGGTGTGGGGTGCAAAACGTAAAGCACCCAGTCAACGTCATCTTCTTCTGGGACAATCTTTATTATTCGGTCTGTTCTTATGTGCTGCCACTGCTGCACTGTTCGCGGCTACACCAAATACATTTACTTGCGGCGCAGTCCGGTTCGGTACAGGCGTCGCCTATGTAATAGTATTCGCGTCACTTCTAGTGAAGTGTGTTTTTTTATTGAGTTTAAACGGGGGTGTGTACCTGCCAGCAGCATACCAAGGACTGCTTTTATTTTTTGCTGTAATGATACAAGTGGCCATCGGCGCGCAGTGGCTAGGTGGTTCACCACCACGTGTGTTAGTGGGTGGGGGGAGATGTGACTCATCATTATCAGACTTATTATTGTCCCTGTGTTACGCTGCATTTCTAATTGCAGTAGTCTGTGGTGTGGCACTAAGATCACGTGGAATTCGTGACAATTATCGAGAAGCAACACACATCGCGGGAGCCGGCGGCGCAACTGCTGCTGTATGGATTTGCTGGATTGCAGCAGCTTTAGGTGCTCCCGAACAACATCGGGACGCTTGCGTTGCAGCCGGGCTTCTTGGCACATGTGCAGTTGTTTTCGCACTCATGTTTGCACCGAAAGGTCGGCGCCTTGCTGCATTAGGAAGAGAGGGCCGTTGGGATGCGGATCGTGACGAAGGCTTAAGTTCATTGGGAGCCGCCGGTTCCGGTTATTCACCTTCGTTCTTTCACTTTAAGCCCGTCAAATACGGCATGGTGTCAGCTGCGGCGCCTGTGGCCGCTCCGCCTCCTATGCTAGATCGAAAGGAGCCACCAGCTCAGCCAGCCGGTTAGTTAAGTATCTAAAGTGCGCTAATAAGTAAGACTAGCGCTTTCATGCACCACGATTTGATTGCAGTTCACCCGATTATGTTTGCAGATCCCTACGGCGCGCTGTTTTCAAGCACACCTCACTTACATGCACGCCCCCTGTGCTCTCCGCCGCACTATCCTATGCACCCTCTAACGCACTACCACTACAATTATCCATCATACCATTACCTTCTACCCCCAGGTAATAACTCAATGATTTATTGATATACCTACACATACTTGATCATGTATTAAACGTTTTAATATTATCGCGCTATGTCTATAAGGTTTTTGTGTAACAGAACGATTTGACTAAGTAAATTAAACACGGCCCGCCGGCGTATCTTATATAGGTAACTAGTTAGGTACGAGTACCTACTTACCTACTAATCAATCTACGCTACTTAATTTTTTAGATTTAAACTGTACCAACCATTAAACCATACAAGAGTATCTGATATTAGGTACCTATATCATCCTAATTGTCATAAAAGTACATATTATACCCAGAATCACTTCTTAACCTAAAATTACTGAAGAATCTACTGAAGACCCATTTGAATATCAAAAAGCGATTTTTAATTTATTTTTATTGTTTTCGTTATGTATTACGATTTGATTTTATCATACTAACAGTATATTTACGTGTACAGGCGTGGTGATGCGTCCGGAGGAGGGCAACGTGTACACGAGCGTGGAGCCCACCTTCAGCAGCAACCCCAACGTCTACTTCCAACGCACGGAACCGTTGCACGTCGGCATGATGTACTGAGCCCCTGACAAACCAGCGTTCCAACGCGAACAGTGAGATTTGACAGTGCAACCACTAGTCGCCACCACGAGCCTAGTGCCATATCAGAGGAACGCACGACTACCTACCGGCCTTCGAAGCTGCAGGTACGGCTCATACCCTGATACGACTCTAGGTGATGAATGATTTTCAAAAGCCACGCCGCCTGTTATCGAGACGACTATTTGGATCCAAGACGATAAAATTACCTAGTATTTGAATTTTAAATACAAAACTATACAAGCGGCACGAGAGACGAGTAGATAATGTACTCGTATTACTAGCCGCCTCAAAAAATTTATTTGTGCTATGCAAGTCACAGTAAGTCATATAGAACTTGCTAAATGACTAAATATTCTATAGGTTTCCCTGCAGATAGTAGGCTTCGAAGGGTTAACTGATTTTTGTTTACAATGAAATAACGAAATTGAATTTATTCAGTCATTACAAGAAAATGTATGAGATAGATGATAAAAATCTGCAAGCGCTGTGCGAAAGTGTAGCTACCTAATTGTAAAATAGTGAATATTTAGGATGAGAATAAATTAAATCCATTAATTTATAATTAGAAATGGCTGTTTGTGATTTTACATTGTACTTAAACCCACCCTTAGTAATTTGATCATACACCGGTTATAAGAATGCATACTATTAGATAAGGGATTATAACATAAGTTCTACTTTTGAAAGTTGTAAATAAAGACAAAATCTTTTTATAAAATGTTTTATTGCTTACCATATAAATTTATTCTAGTACAAAACTTCGCAACTGAATCAGGCATTTAAATAATTTATAAACTCGATGACATCAGTTTTCATATAGACATGCACACACAACACACTTCACACTTTACTTGGTACCTGTAGACAGAAGAGCGAGAAATCCTGACGCAATTGTAAGTGATACAATGTAGTTTCTGAAAAAATTATTAAGGAAAGTATTTCGTAGTAAATGTTTTACAAAGATTATTACCAGATAAAGCTTAAGGTACATAATTGTTTTAAAGTTTGGTTTTGGATAATTTAACTTTAGAACTTCATTTATAGTTATGATCTTCAACTTAATAATGATACAAAGTTGACTCCAAAATAAATTATTGAAGACTGTAAAAGTTTAAATTATTTATTACCTTTAAGCTTTATTTCATTTAGTTTTTTAAACTATAATTTTTGTACATAATTCATCACTGAAGATGATTTAATAAGACTGTAATGCTGCCATCTCAGCCATAGTCCGAAAGACATTGCCAAGAGGAAAACAAGAAACAATCATTTTGTTTTTGAAAAGGATACACAGTAGGTGTTAAAGTGCGCAGGATGTAGAAGCTGCTGAGAATCACAATGGTCAGAAACAAGGCGTTGTTGTAAAAGATGGAGAAGGTGGTGGCTTCATAGTCTGCAACTTCATTCTTCTTCCATAGGATTCTGGAATAACACAAGCAAATGATTTCAATTAAAAATAATTCACTTATGTCTACAAATCTAGGAGTAGGTTAATCAATGGATTTGTTACTCCACACAATATATAAAGAGACAGTATAACAAATCTGATTATACCAAAAGGTCTGATTGCAGATAGTCAGAATCAAAACAAAAAAATAATGTGAACAATGTATCAATTAAACTTCATAATACTATATTATATTTCAGATAGTAGCCCTATCTGAGGTAGTACGGTGAATAATGTCGCTACTCCAAACTAAGATGGATGTTCCAAATAAAGTATCTCAAGCCACCTCCCTAACCTGCCTAAGAGTGTGGCTGTGGTTATTCCGTTATGGGATGGATGGGACTCTATATTGTTATTGTAATATACCTTTCATCTTTTTCTTTCCTGCTCATCTTCTTGTCATCAGCTAGTTTTCTGGTCATTTCACGTGCGACAGCATCCTCCCGACGGATTGCAACTCTATGCTTTAGGTAGAACTTGGTGTTACGGTAGGCTAGTGCCAGGAGCCATGTGCTGACAGCAGTTACACCAGCAAACCATGCTAGTGACGTGCTTACTTCTAACGCATGCACTCGCCAGAAAAGCCCTGGAATTACATGAGTATAAATAATTAATAAAAAGTTGGAATACACTACACTAGAAGAGTTGAGCAAATATTTTTAATATGAACAACAAACAGAAGTTTACAAAAGTAAGAGAAAATCAAGAAATTGCAAGGTGCTTGAGAATCACTTTCACTGACGCGTAAACATATTTTATGACAGAAATTTTTTTCTTAGGCTTTCGAAATGTAAGGTCCTAACTAAAAATACACTAAAGGCAGAATACTCTTTACTTACATATGGGAATAGCGGACACTATGAAGGCGTTTCCATAGAAAAGAGCTGAGGACTTGGTAGAAACATTTCTGCTGAAATCTTGAAGCAATAGTTCCTCTTCTTTTGTGAATGCTTTACCTTTTCCAGACATTTTATTTTTTAACGTAATGCACGTCTATTTTCTACTAATATCAATATTAAACGAAATTTATTGGCACAAATCTTAATTCCTACACCGTGGAAAATGTACAGCAGCTGAGCTGACAAGGCAGGCAAAGTTCTATAAATTTGAAACGTCAAATGACGTTTAGCTTACATGTCATTTGACGTTTTATTAAATTCACTCAACGTGTCAAGATGTATTACCAGTAGTAATAATTTAATATTTAGTATCGCAAAATTATTGCCTTATTTTCACTTACATACAAAAACTCTCGCAAAAAGACTCCGTTATTAATTGAAATGAAAATTTTTAGTTTAAGTATTACAATATTCTAGGAGATTGCAAGGATTTACAATTTACATTTTTTTAATACATTTAATAAAATTGTAATTGCATGTAGTAACAAAAATGTAATTTGTAAATCTTTTAGACGTTTAGAACATTTTTACCTTTTCTAATTGTTTTATCTAAATTCCCGTCATCTATCCACAAATTATTTTCTCAGTTTTAACAATATGGCAATGCGCAAAATGCATGAAGCCACAAAGGAATAAAAACAATATTCTCATAGATTAGTGTCAATGTCAGTGTCAAATCTTGATTCAAATGCTATGACGTATGAACTACGGACTGGTACGGTAATTCAAATTTCAAACAAACTTTGATTTGAGACAAAGTTTAGCTATTTAAACGGAATTGATTTATTTCGATAGTCGTGCTATATAGACAAAACAACGTTAAAAGGACATTTGAAGTGGGTATAGGAGTGTGCTATGAGTCACTTTGAGTTTTCCATTCCCCTGCAGAAAGATGAGCTTTTGGAATCTCACGCTGGCCAGTATCATGTCGAAGATGTAGTGCAGCCCAGATTGTTGTTATCGAAGTTGCAAGGTAAGTAAGCACAAACAGCAACGAATTTAATATATTTTGTTGTATTAAGTATATATTAGTATAGAGTTGTAATAATGTAATCATTACCATTTATTAATCTAAATAAATTTAAATGCCATCAAAATCTTTGATTATGAAACTCTGGAAATTTTTGGTACTTTGTAAAATATAATATGATTTTTTGCTTTATGTTACCAGATCTTCCTATTATTTCAGATGCAGCAAGAGCGTATAATGCTGATGGAGTGGAATACATCTTGGAGCATTTTGATACATACTTCTCTATCTTAGTTCATGGTACGAAGCTGGAATGGAATGTTATTAACAAAGGTAAAGATAATGTTAGATAGATAAATTAATGTGCTATAATTATGGCACAAAAATACATAGATTTTAATAAACATTAATGTATCAGAAGTAGACAAAAGGTATTAGCTATTTAATTTAATTTCAATAGCTTTAGAAAGCTAATTGCGGTTAGAACAAAATGTAATCCTAGAATTTATTACTCTAATGAGAATTTATTATAATGTATTGTAAAGTATTTTGAATAATTGTAATTTAGGTATTTAATTTAATTTGATGCACTTTAACTTAATGAAGCATGTTGTATGTACCTTAAATTAAGATAATATTATTTGAGAATGTTTACTGCACACCTAGTTGGTGCAAAAAATAAAATAAAAAACTTGATCAAATATAACATTGATTTATGTTAGTACTTAAAAAATACCCATTAACTTAAACAGTAATGTTTTGTTTTGATATAAAAAAAATTTGTTATAAATTACATTCATTGCATTTAGTTCATTCTATTTATCATAATGCACTTATTTCTTTAAGGTTTTGACCATATAGTTAGAACTGTGAAAAATCTATGTGATCACCTGGATCCCATTCTAAAGGAAAAAGAAATTGATACTGATGTTCGCACTAAAAACCTGAATGTAGTTAAAATGGTTATGTACCTGTTTACACAAATAATGAAGACAAAAGATGCTAAACTAGCAGCTGATGTAAGTACATATTATATGAAATAGAGTCAACTCATAAAGTTCCAAGACTTATTGAATTGCATTCATAGTAGGTTGAGTGGTGAAATGGTAAAGTACTTTTCGCTCGTTCTAAAGCTTAAAGCATAAGTATGTTGTACACCTTATATATACATACAATGTAATCTTAAACAGTTCAATAAGGCAGTTCATGAAATTAATAAAGATTTGCACAACATAACTTCTGTCTAGCTGTGCTGTAGATGGGCCATACTCCACCATGCTGCTCCAATGCAGATTGTTCTAATAAATTAGCAGTTCATGTTTTTTTAAATTAAATATAATAATGAATAATAGTTATAAGTGTATTTGTTTAGAACTCTACAAAGTTAACGTTGGGCAAGAAAGGCAAAAAAGCAACTGATGATGAGGGTTTCTGTGGATGGACAGAAAATGATAAGCAGGGAGCTCTTATCACTCTCAACTTGCTCCTCCAACAGCCCTTGTCAAGATTGTGGGATCCACCACTTGCTGAGGATAACTTTGTTTCGTAAGCTCAAATAATACATTATTTTTTAAATGGATGGTAGCAATTATATTGTCAATGTAATTGATAAGAGAGAAAAAGCTGTAAAAAAAAACATAATATTACATTTTGTAAAGAAAAAAAAGTACATCTAATTTTTACAGTAGCTATATTTGGATATTTTGAATTAGTAAATAATTATGTATTTAAAAAAAATATTGTTCTTATTGTCACCAAAGTTTCTAGAACATTAAAAACAAAATTGTGTCATTATTTTGGTTGTCCTTGTTTCAGAATGGTAGCAGAGCCCTGTTATAAAGCATTAGAAGAGCAAATAATAAAAAATAAGACTATAAGAGAGATTGTGTTTCAAGTGCTGGGAATACTTATAAAAAAATACAACCATGGCACATCTTGCCTTATAAAACTAGTGCAGGTACTTTTAAAATGTGTATTAATTAATTTATTATTATTTATATTTGTTATCAGTCTTAATATAATATATTATGTATTTTAATATTTTAATCAAAATAGTGTTATTCAATATTCAATAAAAATAAAATTTATTAAAAATATACAGGTACTACAAATGGTGGAACATGCTGTATCCCCAATATGCGCTGGAGTGGTTCAATTGACTAAGGACTTTGGACTGGGTACTTTTGGCCCTCAGATGGTAAACTTTTCTTAGTTCCATAAATCTATTATCTTGAACACTTACTAGCAATTTTTGTTTACAAATGCTAAAATTATTGTAAGCTGACTTGAACTTCTAAAATCTGTCATACTTAAGGAAACTAAATTACAACTAATTTAAAAACTTGCTGTAATTCTCCCCGAATTCCAGTTATAGTATTTTTTAAAAATCATCTCTTCCAGGTTCGAGAAATTGCAGAAGCACTAGCATCAACTGAGGAAGATAATGGTGGAGGTGGTACTGAACAGAGCGCGGCCAGGAACTGTGGAGCATTCCTTCTAGAACTAACCAAAGAATTGCCCAAAGAAATGGCTAATGCTATAGCAACCATACAACCCTATTTAGAAAGTGATGAGGTGGGTTAACGTGGGTTACAGTAACATGCGTATTCTAATAGTGTGATGTCAAGAAATTGTTACTTAAAGGCTGTAATGACACACAATGTTAATGATAGGCCAATAGGCGTGCCGCTTTTTAAAAATTTTTACTTACCGCGACACACAAGGAGGCCTTGCCAACGCTAACATTCCTCCATAACATTAGGTACTTCGAATGGACTAGTTGACACTGTACTTTTATAATTTTCTTTCAGAGCTACACACTCCGCATCAGCGTGCTGGGCATGATGTGCGAGGTGTTGAGCGTGGAGCTGTGCGGTGAAGGACTCAGTGACGAGCAACGCATCCAGCGGGATGATTTCCTAGACGATCTGTATGAGCATATGCATGACCTGTCTGCGTATGTTAGGCATAAGGTAGATAGATAATGTAATGGTGATTATTTGTTTCAAAAGACATAAGACTAACTGTCCACGGCAGCTTATACATACAACATATACATGTTGATGTGTCACAACTTGTAGGTGTTGCAGTTCTGGTGTCGGCTGCAGCGGGAGAACTGCGTGCCGGTGGCGCGGCAGCGCAGCGTGCTGCAGCGCGCCGCCGCCCGCCTGCGGGACAAGGCCGCGCTCGTCAGGAAAGCTGCCATACAGCTCATGAAGGTTACCACTACTGCAATACATCCTTACACCACAAGACGGGAAAATATCACAGGCCCCGGTTCGAGAGAGCCATGAGAACTACAACATTCTAGCATTTATTTACTTTACAAGTTTTATCTTTTACTAATATGAAGCAAGTTACCCATGCCTAAAATATTGTTGTAATTTTTGCACAATATTTCTTATATTGTCACAAAAATAATTACTGTGAACCTTATAATAATGTCAATTCAATTAGTACAATAAGTTTCGGCAATAAACATATTCCAGGTATTTCTAGAAAGTAATCCCTTCTCTGCACAACTAAAGTTGGACATACTAGAGGAGCAACTGAAAACGGAACAAAGTATACTAGAAGATCTTCAAAAGAAGCTGAACCCAGGACCAGATCCAGAGCTGGTTAAGAAATGGGAGAAAATAGAGAAAGATGTGGTAACCACTATTAAAGAGAAAATGAATATTCTTACACAAGACGAACCTATGTTGTCGCAAGAAACACTAGAAAATTTATATGACACAATAAGAAAGAGTATTCGAGAGAAGGACTATTATAAAGCGTACTTAATTGTTAAACATACGGAGCGGCAGTACCCGGAGGCGAGATTGTTGCGGTGTGATATGAATAAAAGCGATCAGGTAATATTTCTTCTATATAATTTGTGTTCTGTATGTACAGTAGATTTAGATGATTAATGTATCAGAATATATAATTGGTTGTGCGCGCATATACTGATATAAGACGTTTATTAAACATCAAGTAACATGCATTCTTATTTGCTACCCCATACTCAAAGATTACAGCATTCCACTGTTTTTTTTAAAAAGTTGTAATAGGATGGGGACCTAACTTCCAGGGTATCAACTACTTTAGGATGTAGGCATAACAGTAGTGATATTGCATATCACAATGATGACTAAATATGTATTTTTCAGTTACAATATTTCGTGGCCCTACTCCGCAATGTATTTGTCATACCTGAACGAAGACAATCGATCACTCAACAGTGTGAAAACGACCTGGCTTTATATAAGAAATTGGAAGAGAAAGAGAGCATAGTGGCCTTTCTTTTGGAATCAGTACACTTCAGTCGTACCATATCTGAAGCGGTACCGTTAATTAACTCATTGTTGATGTCTAAACAAGCGGGCGATGTGAGTGAGGCGATAGATTTCTTCACCACAGCTCACCATTTCAACATTGAGTCTGCTAAAGAGGGTGTTGCCAACATGCTTCTTTTAGTTTGGTCGCCGGATCAAGTTAGTGATCTCTATTTATTAGATGTTTTAATATCTTTACAAGTCCTTACAACACATCTGTTTTAAATAAAATAATTTATTGAATACATAAATTATATTTCCATTTTTTATATTTTAACCATATAAGTTGCTTAACTATCAATTTTAATAAAGTAACCTTTTTGAACTTTAATTTTCTTTTAAATACATAAATACAATTAGATATTTATGTGTAAATTTTTCACAGGACAAACGCGAGGCAGTAGAGCGCGCATACCGGGAAATGTACTTGGATTGCGAGAACAAAGCTGAACGCGCGAGGGCTTTTACTATATCCAAGAGCCTGATCAACCTCGTCACGCATATAGACCGCGGCAGTGCCCTTGCCTTGGAGCATCTTGTGGACAAATGGATCAGTAAAGGAGATATCACGCCAGCCATGATCCAGGTATGGTCTCGCGTGAGATGTATTTGCATTCGTCTTGGCTTGAGCCAAGATAGAAATCTTAGGTTGTGTGTGAATATGTTGGTACTAATGGATTGGTACTGATGATGGAGGTTGAGGATGGAATTGTTATTTAAAAATACATTTTATCAAAACTTTAATAATTCTAATTTTTTAGGTATTCTGGGAGATATTCCTCAAGAAAATAGACGGGAGTACGGACTTGGATAGTCACGCGGCCCTGTCGTTACTGGTAATGATCGCAAAAGCCAAACCCTCAGTGGCGGTGGCCAACATCGAAGTTATACAGACTCATGGGCTCACAGGCGACTACAGTTCTAGACGTTTAAGTGCCGAACTTCTTTTAGCTATTGGAAAGAAGAATCAGAGATATCCAGCTGAACATCCAATATTTAACTCGCTTTTTGAAAGTTTAATGGAAACATTTTCAAAGTTTACTAAATTCACGTCATTTGCCGGTTATTCGATAGATTTTATTCATGCTGTATGTGACACACCGGAGGCTGTGTGCACTAAACTTCTTGCTGAGATGTATAAAAAGATAGAAATGGAAACTGTTAAAGATAGTGAAAATGAAGAGGAAGCCAGTTTTCCGACTGAGTTGCTGATGCGGTTTGTGTTCGTACTGGGACACATCGCTCTTCAACAACTCATATATTTAGATATAAACGTATATAGCGAGCTAAGAAGGCGCAACCAGGTAATTACTTCTTTTGCATTAGTATTTGCCATTTGTGACACGTTTTTTTTCTTTAGCGATATCACACTTAATAAATTAAAAAATATCTTATCTATTGTCATAGTTACATTACCTTTGCATGTTTTATGATAATGTAGCTTTTTAATAGTGAAATAAGTATTAAAACTTAATCGATTTCTTTTTAAATGTAAAAGTATTATATAAGTATGAACTAATCTAAAGAGATCGTACTGTAGGTCCGCGAAGAAAGAAAAGCGGAAGAGAAACGCAAGAAGAAAGCGGGCGCGTGCTTCGCGACGCCGGCGAGACGCGCGCGCGCCGACCAGCTGCGCCGCCTCACGCTGCTCAACGCCAGCGCCTCCTCGCGCTCGCAGCGCTCCGCCAGCGTCGCCTCCAACAAGGGACCCTCGGTCATAATTTATTTATTCTGTATTGTAAACTGCAATAGCTTGCTTTCTACCAGCCAACCCAGGTAGTGGTCAAATTTTCACCCTGTTACTAGTTCTATATGACTTTGTATTAAGTTCTATAGGTCGGTCATAGATGCGTTACTACTGTAGCTAATAATGGGAATAAGATAGTCAAAACACATAAAAGTTTGTGCGACATCCTCACCTGAAACAACAAAAAAAATTGCTAAGCAGTGGTATGAGGGTGCATTTGGTGGCTGCACCTCTCTAGGCGTCATATACATAATATTACTCTATACCTATCTGACACGTTAATAGAAAGATAACGCAATAATAAATTTTATTATTGTGACCTCGGACCAATTTCAGGTCCACTATAATAGTGATGCTGAACAACACAAAAGGGGAACGCAAAAAAGTAATGAATCAGACGACATAATTATTCATGTCAGCTACGACAGTGCTTCTTCGAGAAGGAAACAGTCCTCTAGCATTGTGTCAAGTAAAGTGATGTTGGTATGTTCACTTAACTTGACAGCGTTCTAGAACTTGTTTAGTGTATTCTAGAGCATTGTTCTAGTCATTGTGGCCGTAGATTTTGCCTGTAGAAGTTTGTAATATTGAGTAAAGGCTTGAAAATTCGGAAACGTGAAGTTTAGTATAAAAATAAATAACTAAAAATTTCTTTCAATGTACCTATAGAGAACACTATAAGACATGTAGTATTGTAATGTATCAAGTCTAAATAACAAAATTGATTTCATTGTAACGATTCATGATGGATGTTTTTCCACATAAGTGTTTGAATTTATTTTTATTGTTGGTACTCGAACAGACAAACACGACAATGACGGAGGAAGAGAGCGGGCTGGAGGGCGCGGCGGCGGACGACGCGGACGCGGAGTACGTGCGCAGCGTGTGCGAGCGCGACATCGTGGGCGCGGGCTGTGCGCTGGCTCGCTACGCGCCGCTGCTGCGCGCGCTGCTCACCGCGCCGCGCGCCGCGCCCGCGCTGCTCACCGCCGCCGCACTTACCTACACCAGGTAATACGGACGTAAAGGGGACGGTTTCCTAGACTCGAACGTTTCGGTATGGTATTATGTTTCGATTATGAGCGATTTTATAGACCTTTTTCGTAAAGCTTTTTTGTAATTACTTGTTACTATATGAACGCATTTACATGTGTATTGTTTTATTACACTACATTATCATCCACAGATTTATGTTGGTGTCGAGCACAGTATGCGAAGAAGGATTACAATTAATGATGACTATTCTCAAACGCTCTAAGAACGTACATTTAAGAATAAATCTCATCATTGCATTCGCTGATCTAACGTTAAGGTTTCCTAATCTCACTCAACCTTGGACTCATCATATTTATCACACGTAAGTTGATAGCACTATATAATTAAGTAAGGTTTTTGACTTTGTAGGACTGCCTTACGGCGGGTCATGTGGCAATAAATGAATTTTATTATTATTAGCACTATAAAAGCTATAAATAAATTCTTAACTAAATCACGAAATGAATTAATTTCAGGCTCAGTGATGAGGAGTTAGAAATACGTCAATGCGCTGTAAAGGTGCTCTCGTTTCTCGTTCTCCACGAAATGGTGCGCGTGAAGGGACAGATAGCGGACATGGCGCTCTGCTGCGCGGATAAAGATCCGCGTGTCGCCGCCATGACCAAAGTGTTCTTCAAGCAACTATCACAAAAGGGCAACGCCCTGTACAATGTCATGCCGGATATAATATCCAGGCTCAGCGACCCAGATCTCAATGTGCCGGAGGAGCAGTATAGGGTTATAATGAAGTGAGTAGTGACAGAACAATAGTTTTTTTTTTTTCTAAGGTTTCCTCTTTAGTTGATTACAGGTTGTAACAAAGAGGTAATATATATTTTCAGATATATAACTTCGTTGATTCAAAAAGATCGTCAAATGGAGGCCTTGGTAGAAAAGTTGTGTCAACGGTTTAAGCTATCCACAGAAGAGCGACAGTGGCGCGACCTGGCGTACTGTCTCTCTTTGTTCACATACAACGAGCGCTCGCTTAAGAAACTTATTGAGAGTCTAGACTGTTATAAGGACAAATTGCACAGCCCTGGAGTGATGGATTCCTTTACAACCCTTATGAATAACACTTCCAAAATGGCTCGCAATGAAATTAAGGTAAGCAAATTAGACTAAAAGTGGAAATTATAAATAAACAACCTTTAAGATACTGTTAC
>DWAV01000241.1:0-23231 GCA_018231305.1 Noctuana lactifera
GTTTAATAAGTTTGGTAAGTTATTGTTTTGTTTAAAAGCACATCATTTTATATGCATATAATTACCAAATAAGTATAATTATTTATCAGAGTCAAACATAAAATGCTCTTTCCGCAACTATAATGAGGTAATATAGTTAAGATTTATGAATAGATTTATTAAAATACATTAAGAAGAAACCTAATAGTACAAATTACAAGAAATCACTTATTTTAGAGTCACGAATACAATAGAAAAGTAGCAAAAATTCACACACTCAGCATTAGAAAATACTTAGGCTTAATAATCATAAAAAATTTACGGCCAATTACTAAGAGAAGTAAAAATAAATCGTTTGTCACGAACACTTTAGGATGTCAAGGTAAACTCAGCTGTTGGACACAATGTATGCAATATGCATCTAATACGGCCTCAAAGACTACGTAATAGTAGATAAATTTTGCACACAATAAGTGTCATATATCTGAGAAACCTTGCAAAGAAAACATTAAATTTATCAGTGATGCAAAGCACAACATAATTACATAATTGGAGGACATATTCGTATCTACTGCAAATGCTACAATTTAATTATTTTAGTAAAATAAGTTAAGAAGTTTTATGGAACAACTAATTCCGTTGACTCTTCATAGTATAATTAATTGTGGTTACTATTAAATTATTATTGATATAAATAAAAAATAATATACATACACTTAAATTCAACTAATAATAGCTTCTTCAACAAAGTTAGACTTTTAAACAATTAGTTGATGTACGAGTGTGTTTACTATAGCGTCATAATCACAACCAACTAACTCGATTAAAATATTCGTTGTGATTTTAAAGGGACACAGCATAGCATAGTTAATTATTTATTCATCATTAATTCAGCGGAATACATGGCCAGGATTGTCAGAAAACCACGCAGCTTATAGGGCCATGGTATTTATTCGGCCTCCAATAAAATAAGTCCTGAACCTCTATGATTTTAGTCTCTGTTTTTAGTCTTCATTTTATTACACAGCTGATTTTGCAAAACATTTAAATTACAATTTTGAACATTGTACGTGCACTTGCCTGTTTTATTTTTAATCGATATTCAATATCTTTATAAACAGGAAATAGAGCCAACAGGAATTGAAACAAACATAGTAATGAAACATTATCTGTGTTACGTGTCAAGCACTATCTGTACTGTAATAGTAGTACAATGACACTCGAGTACAGCTATGTGCACAGTCGTGCAGTACCTACGGATATTATAACGAGTATGTTATTAAACTGTACCGCACATTAGTTAAGGAGCCACTAGAGAATGAAATTTTAATAAAAAAATGACTATCGTCGTCTTCAATACTTCGACTTCATGGGATTTACATTTTTGTATTACTTACATGTATTATTATGAGGTACTCGTAGGTATGTGACCATAATTTTTGTGCGACCATTGTATGACTGAGTCGCCACTCACAGTTACCTGACCTCGCACAGCAACCTTAGCCTTTATCGTTGGTAAAATTAAACGGAAACGGTACCTACTCGTAGGACGAAAGCCACTCTCGGAATGGAAATCTGGACGCTTGATTCCATTTATATTTAATCCTTTTAATTAATTACTGAATAATGTATACTCAAAACATAAGCATACTTAACACTTTCTGATTCCACCCCATAACTATTGGTACTACGAGTACGTGGTGGTATGCGCCAGGCCCAGCGACCCGTGCTTATCAGTGGGCCATAAAAAGGGTTGTAGGCAACCTATAATGTTTTATATAATAAATACTGATACTTACCCAATAATAACCTTCTACACCTACATACTTACAGTTTCTTCTGTCATGTTTATGTCTTATTCCTATTTCGTTCTTTTGTGGTTAGGTTTATTCGATGTCTTACGCGGTGACTTAGGAATAAACATAAAGTGCTTTTTGTATTGATTAAGTTTTTCTAATTTATTATTTTTGTTTCAGAGACCATGTACAGAGAAACCTTGCCGCTCGTGGTTTGGACGCTATTAGTCACAACAACACATGTAAGTAATTAGTTACTTATTAGTAGTTTTTATTTTTATTGTCCCCGTCCACATAAAACATAATGGATATGTATACCATACTCTTTAGTTGTACTATTACCTATTTAAAGAAAACTTTCCGTAGATTTATTATAAAATAGCGATCATTTAAAAGCAAGATGACCTTCAACGTGATTGAAGTCATATGTGAAAGCAGGTTTATTTGTATTAATGAGACAGAAAAAACGTCTGCAAGTTCTAATAAAGAGTAGTTCATAATAATATAGATTTCTATTGATATTATTTTATTTCATTTAGATATTTGAAGAACAAATTGAATAAAACTGATTGATCGCGTGTGTTAAATCCATATGACATATGACAACAATATTTTGTTGAATTTATAGTGATTATATACCATCTACCACAACAAAATTCGTAGTTAGGTACGAGTATTTTAGGAATCATAAGTGTTCACATGTGTGTAGGTAAATGTGTAGGTATAGTATACAATAAGTAACGGTAGTCGACTGGGGTTTCCCCAACGTTCTTCACGCGTGACTAGTTTAACCAATAGTTAATCTGCATAGCTTCATTTCCAATCGTGATCCTGTGGTTTAACTGCAGTCATTAGAAAATCTTTGTTGCCATTGTGTAATTAAGTAACAATAAAAGTAATTATTTTATAAAAAAATTTACGTAAGCTTATTATTATTTCAGTGTTAAATTTCAAGGAAAAAAAAAATAAAAACATTCCAAGTCAGAATAATATACAATCTACTCGTACTTACTTTATTCCTGTTATTTGTTTGCAGGTAGCGACGCAAAGCCAGTATGGAATAGGTTTAGGAATAAAACGAGAAGTATTTTTCTTAAATTTAGAAGACGGCTATTTTGGCTGTCAAGTAAACGAATCGACACAAATATTACAATTATATGAATTATCAAAATTATGCGACGGTGTGCCGGACTGTTATAAGGCATCCGACGAACTTAGAACAGAGTTAAAATGCACAGGTAAATATTAAAAAATACTATTTAATTTAAGTAATATTCTGTTGAATATGTAGCTTTCTTACAAACTTTTATTTTTATCCTATTTGTAGATGATTGTACCAAAGAAGACGGCGCACGTTGTATAAATGGTGTTTGTCTAAACGGAGTGTGCCATTGTAACGATGGTTTCGGTGGATGTAACTGTCAAGACGCTGGTAAGTATTTAAGGCTTTGCGTATACTATGATTTAGGAATGACATTTACAACAAAGATCTATAAGATGTTAGTGCGCGCATATTCAAGAAAAAGATTATTGCTATTTTAAAATTATGATTTGTCGCGACTTTCTGACGCGATTGTTGCAAAAGTTAATTACTGCTTGCAACCCTTTTTACGGCCCAATGCTTAGCAAATTATGTAGATCGTTCCCCACAACCAGGAAAGGTCTGGAGCACACTTTACAGCGAAATTTTTGAACAGCGAAAGCGTGTGAAGCGTGCGTACAATAGAGCGTGCTGTGGCTGTGCCTTACAGTCATAATTTTTAGAGATCATATAAAATATAGGACCAGGATAACTGGTATTCTTTTTTTTGGTAAATTTAATTGAATGGAATTTACATTTTATTGTGTGACATGACATCTTATTTCATCATTACCAAAGTAACAATGCAGGCATGTCATAGTTACTACATAAAGTGGGAGCGTAGTGGGAGTCACACCCCAGATATTGTAGCAGTTTTTAAATAGGTACATTGTCAAAAACACGAATAAAACGACGTTTTCTAAAAATGAAACTTAGGTTGATCGATTTAAGTTTATAAAATATCCTGTTACACTCCCTTTGTTAATAATTTAGAATTTTGTTGTTTAAATCCTAATTAAAGTCATAATTTTATAGTTATAAAATTAATGTTACCATGTGCATAATTCTTGTTTCAGATGTAAATGAATGTAAAGATAGGCCTTGCGATGTTTTTGCGCACTGTACGAATACAGTAGGCAGTTTTCAATGTTCGTGTTTTCCTGGTTATGAAGGCGATGGATTCACTTGCAGAGGTAATAAAAAAAACTTGATAACAATATCAATGTTGCCTAAAAATTTGATGATGAATTTACTCATAATAGTCGTATCATAAACTGTATTTTTATTTTATATTTAGATATAAACGAGTGCGCCGATCCAGCGATAGCGGCACGGTGTGTTAAAAATGCTGAATGCTGTAATCTTCCTGCTCATTTCATATGCAAGTGTAACCGAGGCTTTGAAGGTGATGGCGAAGAAGAATGCAGAGGTATAACTGAGTATTGTTAACTAGTTGTTATTACGAACATTTTGGAAGAGATTTTGTTAGGTACTATAAAAAACAAATCTTACATTTAATTTTTTGTGCATAATTGTAGACATTGATGAGTGCCGAAGACCTGGTGCTTGTGGATCCAACGCCATTTGTCAGAATTATCCCGGAAACTATACGTGTGTATGTCAAGCAGGCTATACAGGAAATCCCTTTGATGGCGTAAGTAATTGAAGCTTCAAAGGTTACGATATGAGTAAATACTAAGTTTATGTTTATATATGCCTTCAATTGAATAAAGAATGATTTTTTTTAACTTTTAGTGTGTGGATGTGGACGAATGCGTTAATAGTGGCGCATGTGGACCTGGTGCGACGTGTCGTAACTTAGCAGGAGGCTATGAGTGCAGCTGCCTTCCAGGCTACGAAGGTGACCCACGCGTGGGTTGCCAGGACCACGACGAGTGTTCACGTGCATCGTGCGGCCGCAGTGCCCTTTGTGAAAATCTTCCTGGAGCATACCGTTGCTTATGTCCGCCAGGTTTTGAAGGCAATCCTGATATCGAGTGTATTGGTAAGTATATAAAGCGATGCAACAGTAGGTGTTATCACTATGAACTAATCCGGCTTTCTGTGGTTTAATGCTTCAACTGACTTATAATAACCAATGCGTGTAATAGTCGCGCTAAATACTACCGCAATTGGACGCGCGGTAGTTTCACGCTCTTACTAATCTATCATTCTTTTTTTCTTGATTTTATGTCATTATACATGAATTTTACAGAGTTGCCTTCCGGAGTACTCTACGGGGATGACGTCTTTGGTTCATTGATTCACGAAAATTTCCGCGCCAATACGTCAAAATATGCGCCTGTCTTGTATATTTCTCTCTATACTCTTGTTTTCCCGTTTCGTTGATTTTCTTCATTTCTCTCAGCTGACTTTGCCCTGCATCTTCCTCTTCGTAGTGGCTGTTGGAGTATCTACTGCGTGCGTATGTGTTTATCATGATAGACTTAATAGTAATAGTGATAAGATGTGAGTTATTTGTTATACCAGACGTGGATGAATGTAAGAGTAGCGAGCCAGTTTGCGGTGAGCACGCCGTATGCACCAACACAGAAGGCAGCTTCATTTGCACCTGTGAACCCGAATATACGGGAGACGCACGCGTTGCCGGCGGCTGCCACGATGTAAACGAGTGTGAGTCACTTGAGCGGCCCTGTGGTTCACAAGCGATTTGCGAAAATGCTTCTCCAGGATATAACTGTGTCTGTCCTCAAGGATATAGAGCGAAACCGGATCCTCAGATAGCTTGCGAACAGGTATATATATATTTCATTTCTGTTTATGAAACAACGTATTATAGGATTTTTTCTTAATATTATTTGTTTACAGATTGATGTCAAAACCTTATGCAAATCAAATTTCGATTGCACAAATAATGCTGAATGCATTGACGGCCAATGTTTTTGTAAACACGGATTTGATGTCAGAGGATCGGTGTGCGTTGACGTGGATGAATGTAGTAGTAGCTCGAAGTGTGGAGAAAATGCTATATGCATCAACTCTCCTGGCAATTACAGTTGCCAATGCGCAATTGGATTTATTGGATCACCACCAGATGTACCTTGTAGAGCACCATGTGAAGATGTTAAATGTGGGGAACACTCATATTGCAAACCAGATGGCACTGATGCATATTGCGTATGTGACGAAGGATGGACATTCGACCCGAACGACATTGCTGCTGGGTGCATTGATATAGACGAATGTGATGTTTCAATAGGACCAGTTGGACGTTGTGGATTAAATGCACGTTGCAGTAATACTTTAGGAAGTTTCACGTGTCAGTGTCCTGATGGTTTTACAGGGGATGCATATAAAAAATGTTTGGATATAGATGAATGCCAAGTAGATAATATTTGTGGAGTAGGTGCAGAATGCACTAATAGTGAAGGAGCCTATTATTGTAAATGTCCTGAAGGCACTATACCCGATCCCGACGCCAGAGTAAGATGCTCCGAAATTTTGTCTTGTAAATTTGATAATGAATGTCCTGGTAATGCTATATGTGATGCACAAGCTAAGTGTCTTTGTCCAGAACCAAACGTAGGAAATGAATGTAGACGTAAGTTTTTTATATTCCGTACATTTTTTAATTAATCTTTTTTCATTACATTTACTTTTGTATGTATTTGTATTGATAAAGATTTTTATTAAAATTTCAGATCCATGTGAATCTTTGCAATGTGGTAGTAATTCCGAATGCCTTTTGAATGAACAAGTAGCTCAGTGTCTTTGCAAAAGTGGATTTACTGGCGATCCAACATCTGGAAGTGGTTGCCAGGATATTAACGAATGTGATGTTAGTCCTTGTGCTGTTGGGGCGGTTTGTAAAAATTTGCCGGGACAGTTTCAATGTGAATGCCCTGGTAGTTATAGCGGAGACCCATATATCGATGGATGCGTTAGCGGTAAAAAACCTAGTGAATGCAGTACCATCAATCCGTGTCCTCAGGGCGAGCAATGCATTGTACATGATGGTGAAAATGTTTGTATCTGTTCTCAAGGATTTGCGCGTAATAAAGAAACTGGCTTATGTGAGGACATCAACGAATGTACGCAACACGAACGTAGTCCATGTGGTCTAAATGCTATTTGCAAGAACTTACCAGGTAGTTACGAATGTAAATGCCCACCTGAATATGGAGGAAATCCTTATAATCTTTGTGAAATTTGTAGCGATATTACATGTCAGTGCCAACCACCTTATAAAGTTGTGGATGGACATTGTGTGCTCTCCGGGTGTACAAAAGATAACAAATGCGGAAAAGGAGCCGAATGTATAATAATATCTGATGGAGTTAGTTACTGTGCTTGCCCGGCCGGTTATTCACAAACTGTTGATGGTTCATGCGAAGATATAAATGAATGTGTGTCTGGACAACCCGCTTGTGGTTTTGGTGCTGAATGTATTAATACACCTGGATCCTTTACCTGCAAATGTCCACCTGGTTACAGCCAAGATCCAATTTCAGGGCAGTGTAGTTTGAACCAAAAACGTTGCATTAGTGATTCCGATTGTTTTGCTAACGAAAAATGTATACAACCCGGCAAATGTGTATGCCCACCACCATTTTATTTAGATGTTGCAGATGGACAAAAATGCAAGAGTCCATGTGAAAGATTTGTATGTGGCATTAACGCTAAATGTACTCCAAGTGATCCACCAAAGTGTATGTGCATGCCTGGGTATGAAGGAGATGCCTATACTGGTTGTACTAACAGAAATGAGTGCCACAGCGCTCCTTGTGCGTATGGTGCGATATGTCATGATCAAAAAGGCGGTTATCAGTGCGTATGTCCTCAAGATATGGTGGGCGACCCTTACAAAACTGGATGTAAGTGAATATTTCTATATATACTATTCTATATACATATATTTCTACACATATAATCTGTGATCAAAGAATGTTAACAAATATATAGAAAAAAATATTTCATTTTAGGTTCAGTTGAAGAAGGGCCATCTCAAAAACAATTGTGTAATCAGGATAATGAATGTCCCAACAATCTTGCATGTTTAAATCGAGCATGTGTGTCTCCATGTTCTACTGTTTCATGTGGCCCTAACGCTTTTTGTGAAGTTGATAACCATGCTGCATGGTGTCGCTGCAACCCTGGATATACAAAACCCGAAGGAGGAAAGTGCATTTCGGGTAAGCATATTAATATTTAAAATGTTACATTAATTAGCGATTTTAAACGTAGAAATTATATATTTTTTATATTTTAAGGATGCGATAATTATTCATGTGCTCCGGCTGCACAGTGTATAATATCAAAAACTGGGCCAACCTGTGTCTGCCCTGAAGGAATGGTAGGAAATCCATTCCCTGGTGGAGCATGTATCCGAGACGTTTGTGGTTCTGGATTACCTTGTGAGAATCCATTGACCTGCATAACAGGCCGGTGTCGTCAACGATGCGAGGGTGTAGTATGTGGTATAGGAGCAACTTGTGACGAAAACAGCGGTCGTTGTGTTTGCAATGCATTTTTTGTGGGCAATCCAGACTTATTATGTATGCCACGTAAGTACTGTTTTTTTATGAGATGTTTAATATTAATAACCAAACAGTGCATTTTAAACTTACTTTTTTAAGTCTGTTATTATCTTTTTGAATTAATTATTATTACTTAATTAGACTGATAATTTTCTTGCAGCTGTTGCACCTCCAAACTGTGAACCTGGATGCGGTCTAAATGCGCACTGTAATTATGGTCCAACAAATATATGTAAATGTGACAAAGGCTTTACTGGAAATCCTTACGCTAAATGTCTACCACGTAAACAGATAACGTGTGCAACAACCTCATGTGGTGCTAATGCGGTCTGCCAACAAACAAAATCCCACGTGGAGTGCTTGTGTCCTCCAGGATACATTGGAAATCCAAATTTACAATGTATAGATATTGACGAATGTAGTGCAAGGCCTTGTGCTGAAAATGCAATTTGCATAAACACTCCTGGTAGTTTTAGTTGTATATGCAAAAGCCGATATGTTGGAAATCCATACGAGTTATGTACTCAAATTTCGATTGCTAAATGTGCTGACGGAAATATTTGTAGCTGTTCTCATAATACCACTTGCCCTGAAGGCTTTGTGTGTGAAAGGTCAAGATGTGTCGATACGTGTAAAACTACGATATGCGGTCCCAAGTCCATATGTACTGAAGGAAGATGTGTATGTCTTCCAGGATATGTCGGATATCCCAATGATTTACTACAAGGTTGCAGTATTGATAATAGATGCATTATAGATGGTGATTGTAAAGATTCAGAAATTTGTTTCCAAATAAGCAAATCAACTCGCAAATGTGTTGATTCTTGTAGTAAAATTCAATGTGGACCGAATTCATTATGCGTAAGCGCTAATCACCAAGCACACTGTATCTGTACAGAAGGTTATATTGGTAAACCAAGTGATGTCAAGTCAGGATGTCATTTAATGCAGAAAGAACCGAATGATGTCGAATGTACCGTAAATAATGATTGCACTGAACCACAGATATGTGTCCGGGTTGATGGTTCTACCAACAAATGTGTTGATTTATGTTCTACAGTCGCTTGTGCCGCTAATGAAATTTGCAGAGTTTTAGATACTAGTGCTCGTTGTGACTGTAAAGATGGTTTTCTATGGAATCCTGTTACCTCTGCTTGTGAACAGCCTTCTACACCAAACTGTAATAATGATGCAGACTGTGAAGACGATAGATCTTGTCAAAAGGATGTTCTTGGAGTCAAGAAGTGCATTGACACGTGTGCTGTTTTTACATGTCCACAAAATTCAAAGTGCTTTACGAAAACTCACAAAAGTCAATGTCAATGTTTAGAAGGATACGGAGGTAATCCTAATGACCGTGATGGTTGTGTTGCTATTAATAAAAATCAATGCGCAGATGACGCACAATGTAGAGAAAATGAAATATGCAAGAATATAGGAAATGTTAAAAAATGTGTTCCCGCGTGTCAGCAAATTATCTGCGGTCCGAATGCATTATGCGTTACAAATAATCATGTTGCCCAGTGTCAGTGCCCATCAGGACCATTTACTGGAAACCCAAATGACCGGGATAAAGGATGTCAATCTGTACCATGTATTTATAATGCAGATTGTTTACCGAGTGAGTTATGTAATAGATTGACTCATAAATGTATCAATGTATGCAACGAACACTCATGTGGCGAAAATGCTGTCTGTATAGCAGACAATCACAAGACTTCCTGTCAGTGTCCAACTGGATACAATCCCGAACCTGTACCCGAAATAAGTTGCAAAAAAATTGAAGTATGTGATCCAAATCCCTGTCATCCCACGGCTATTTGTGAGCCTCTATTGTCAACGTATAATTGTAAATGCCAACCAGGTTATATTGGAGATCCCCGACAGGAGGGTTGCAAGAAACAAAATCAATGTCCTAATGGAAATAAAGATTGTCCGATTACAGCAGTTTGTAAAAATGGAAGCTGCGTTAATCCATGCAATGAAGCTTGCGGAATAAATTCATTATGCCAGATAATTAACAGAAAGGCAGTATGTTCATGTCCAGAAGGTTTTGAAAGTATAGAAGGTCGCAATGGATGCAAAAAGAAAATTATTGCATGTACGGATGAATTAGATTGCGATGGTGATATTTGTCACAATGGTCAATGTTTCACTGCTTGTAAGAATTCTAGTCATTGCAACACAGATGAAGCTTGTATTAAAAATTTCTGCATAACACAATGTAGTAAGCACACACAGTGTAGTATTGGGCAAGCTTGTATACAAGGTCAATGTTTAATTGGATGCAGAAGCAACGAAGATTGTTCTAGTGAAGAGGCTTGTATCAACAACAAGTGTATAAACCCTTGTCTGGCAACTAGAACATGCGGTCATAATGCTATTTGTTCTCGAATTAACCACAATACAGTATGTGAATGCCCACTTGGATTTGAAGGCACACCAACACCGCAGCAAGGGTGCGTAAGAAAACCTTCTTCATGTGTCAAAACAACAGAATGTCCACCTGACCATATGTGTATTGGTTTTTTATGCCAAGTGCCATGTAAAGATAACTCCGGATGTGCAATAGGAGAGACTTGTAGTGACAGTAAATGTCATAAGATTTGTCACTCAAGTAGTAACTGTTTGCACGGAGAACATTGTAGCTTAGGAATATGCATACCTGGTTGCAAATCAGATTCTGACTGCCTCAATAACCAGATGTGTAGGTCAAGCGAATGCAATTGCTCACCTGGTTTCGAACTAATCAACGACGAGTGCAATGACGTAAATGAATGCGTAAACAATCCTTGCCATCCATCTGCACAATGTGTGAATTCGCCTGGAACTTTTAAATGCATTTGTCCTACTGGGGCTGTTGGTGATCCTTATAAAACTGGTTGTTTGTTACCCAACCAATGCAGGCGTGACAGCCAATGTGAAGATTCACTCGCATGTATAAGAGGAAAATGTTCTAATCCTTGTCAAACAAATGCATGTGGGTTAAATGCAGTATGTAAAGTAAATAGACATAGAATTTCTTGCGCTTGTGAAAAAGGTTATCTTGGTAATCCTTTTGATAAAAAAATTGGCTGTTTTAAAGTGGAATGTGTTGACGATACAGATTGTGAAAATGATAAATACTGTAATAGTCGTATTAATAAATGTACAGATAAATGCGATGATTCCATTTGTCAAGGTGGCATTTGCAAAATTCAGAATCACAAGACATCTTGTACCTGTCCAACAGGATTTGAACTAAATAATAATCAATGTGATGATATTAATGAATGTTTAAAACACCCATGTCCACTTAATGCGAAATGTGAAAATAATGCTGGATCTTATTCGTGTAATTGCGTGAATGGAACTATTTTAGATTTCAACACAGGTAATTGTAGAATGCCTGGAGAATGTTTTACAGATAATGATTGCACTGAACAGACTAAGTGCTACGAAAATCGGTGTATAAATCCTTGTTACACTTCGCCCTGCGGTAAAAATGCCGTTTGTGTTGTGGCTAACCATGATCTTATTTGCGAATGCCCCCCGGACAGTCAAGGTGATCCTTATGAAAATTGTGTTAAATATGAATGCATAAAAGACAATGACTGCCTATCAGAAGAAGCCTGTGTTAATAATGAATGCAAAGATTCGTGTAGCATTCCTCGTGCTTGTGGAAAAAATGCTAATTGCTTATCTAAGAATCACATTGGGCATTGTTCTTGTACATCCGGATATACTGGAGACCCGGTGCTTGGTTGTGTGCCACTTCAGTTTTGTACAGATGATTCCAGATGTTCAGCAGGAACTAAATGCGCCGATAATTTATGCGTTGGTTGGTATTTTTTTTTGTTTTATTAAGACCCGATAACATTTAGTAAAATAAAAAAATAAAAATTTAATGCACATTTTTCAGGTTTATGCAAAAATTCAAGGGATTGTTTAAATGATCAAATTTGCATTCTAGACACTTGTAGGCTAACATGCAGTTCCAATAGTACTTGCCCAGAGTCGTATTACTGTTCAGATAGAATATGTACTAAAGAATTTAAGTGTAATAATAACCAGGACTGTTTAGATGATGAGGAATGTTCAACCGGAAAAAATGGAAATCCACAATGTATCAAACTTTGTGATCATCATCCATGTGGTCGAAATGCCGTTTGCACTAGCAAATCACATCAACCAATATGCTCATGTAAGAATGGATTCTTTGGAGATCCAATACAAGGTTGTAAAAAAAAGGAATGCGATAAAAATGATGACTGTACTGACGACAAATTTTGTGATAATAGTATGTGTAAAATTGCCTGTTTGGCTCAAAATGACTGTGGCGATAATTCAATTTGTTCATCTGAAAAACATAAACACATATGCTATTGTCAACCTGGCTATACTGGAGATCCAAAAACAGGATGTAAAGAAATAAATTGGTGTGAAAGCAACCCATGTGGTAATGGTGCCGAGTGTAAAAATACTAGAAACAAAGCAATATGCTCATGTCCACCCGAAACTGTCGGTAATCCTTATGACGAGGGATGTGATAAGGCCCCAGAGTGTAGGTTTAATAGAGACTGCCCCGCAGTAGCCCGTTGTACGGTAATTGATGGTGTAAGAAAATGTACAGGTAAATTATTATTAAATTAAAGTTAAGTAATAAATGTTTTTAAGTTTAACAAATGGCACACTAAATATTATAACATTTCCAGACGCCTGTGAAAATTACAAGTGTGGACCAAATGCAGAATGTGTAGCTGCAAGACATTCTGGTCAGTGCAAATGCAAAGCAGGCTACGTAGGTAACGCTGTTAGTGAAAAAGGATGTCGTTTACGGGAAGTTACGTGTAGAAGCAGAGCTGATTGCCCAGAGGAACAATATTGTTATAAAGGAATATGTCAAGGTAACTACAATTTTACTTTAATATTGCATTTTTTGATTATTGTAATATAAAATTAACCAGAAGTAATGATTTGTAGGTTCATGTTTCATTGACGAAGAATGTGATTCTAAGGAGAAGTGTATTAATGGACAATGCACTGATCCTTGCGAGTTAGAAAAGGCGTGCGGATTAAATGCAGTATGTAAATCTGAAAATCATGTCGTGATATGCAGTTGTCCCTATAGTTTTACCGGCAATCAAGACGTAGAGTGCGTCAGAAGTGAGTATATTTTTGTAATATATTATATAATTTATGTATTTTCGTTCGTTGATAAATTACACTAATGAATTGTAGTTTTATCAATTTATTATTAATTAATATTCATCTAAAAAGCACACTACTTAGTAAGTAGTGTACAGTAAGTAGTGTGCTTTTAAAAGCTTTTAAAAAATAAAGTATTATTTTATGATAATTTTTTTGATCGATTTTTTTCAGTGCCTAGACTATGTGGTGCCGCTGGAGAATGTGAAGATGGTCTTACATGCCAAAACTCTATGTGTGTTCCACAATGCACCGGCGATGAAGAATGTTCTTCAAACGAAAGATGTTCTAAAGGTGTATGCTTGTGTAAGTACTTTGTAAATACTATAACGCGCAATGTTTCATCTTTTATTTAACTGTTCAATACTGTTCATCTTATTACATTTGGATTTTTTTGTAGTGACATGTCGAGTGGATAATGATTGCTTCTTAGGACACATATGTTTATCTAACAACTGCCAATATGGCTGCAGACAAGATGATGATTGTGGACCAGATGAATTTTGTAAAAATAATTACTGTCAGAATCCATGCGCTGACGACATCAGTCCATGCGGGCCAAACGCCTTGTGTACAGTAGCGGATCGGAAAGCTATTTGCTCATGCATAGACGGTTTAATACCTAATCCAACACCTAACGTTGGATGTGTACGTGCCCCGTCCCTTTCCTGTCGCATGCATACAGATTGTGCTAACGGATGGCGGTGTGAAGACGACCGTTGTAGACCTGCTTGTGGACTTGAAGGAATAGAGTGCTTACAAGGCGAACGTTGTGATTCAGGAGTTTGTCGATATGCTTGCACTTCAGATGAACATTGCTCTGATGACGAAGTGTGTGACGGAAGAGTGTGCGTCACAGGGTGTAGGTCGGATTCTCATTGCTCTAACCAACTAGCCTGCATTTCTGGACAATGTGTTGATCCCTGCACGGAATCTGCTGCTTGTGGAGCGAATGCTTTATGCACTACAAAAGAACATCATCCTTTATGTACGTGCCCAAAAACGCTTGTTGGTAATCCAAAATCAGCTTGCAGAAGAATTACAACTCATTGTGATGTTAACAAAAGTTGCCCTGAGGGCTTTACTTGCTATGGAGACTCATGTTATCTATCCTGTCGAAGGTATATACCATTATATTATTAATTCTATTTTGAGATAACAAAAAGCTAAATTCCAAAGACTTTTCAAAGTAGATTTTATGATTCAATAATATGATATAACTTCTTGACCGTTGTTACGTAAGTAGATGCAAAATTTAAGAAATTCCTCACATACGCGTTCACATCAATATTTGTTTCAGTAAAATTGTGGGACCTCTTGTTAAATTATAATACCTATACGATAATAATTTTTTAAGTTAAAATATTTCGTTTTTGGAATATGGCAGATATACATTTTGCACTTTTTTATAAATATGTAATGTAATGACACTACATTTATCCCGTTTTCAGTGATGTTGTATGTTTATCTAATGAAAAGTGTATACGAGGAATATGTAGAGTCGTATGTAACAGCGATGAAACTTGCAACGAAGGGCACATTTGTGAAAACAGAATTTGTAAGCAAGGCTGCCGTGACGATAATGCATGTGAAAGTAATCAAGCGTGTTTGAATGGACAATGTAAAGGTAAGAAATGATCTTAATATAAATGTAAGATTTGCCTGCAACCCTTTTTATGGCCCTCTGCTGGGCACAGATCTATTCTCACAGTCGTGATAGTTCCGGTCTGATCTACTACGTTGATCCAATGCGATTTGAAGGAGATACGGGTTTTAGTAGCCAACCTGTGTTGATGTTGTTAAACCGCCCAAAGGGCTTCCGACTAGGTTTAACGACTAATATCTATGGATAACTGTCGGGACCGACGGTTTAACGTGCTCTCCGAAGCACGAAAGTGCGCGTGAAGTTTGCCACTTGGTTGTCCACCCGATTACCGACCGCGCTCGATGTAGCTTAGTTTTTACGATCGCTTGCTATCCTACACTATGAGCTGGGCTACGCGCTCTTCGCACACGGTTTCGCATAAGATTTACATGCATAGAAAATATGTACGAAAATCTCTAAAGCTTATATTTATTTTCTGATTGTATGCAGATCCTTGTAAGGATGGAACAAGTTGCGGAATTTGCTCAGAATGTACGGTTTTGAATCATCGCGCTCAATGCAGCTGTTCTAATAATTACACTGGAAACCCTCTCGTAGAGTGTAAGAAAAAGCACTTACCGTGCGATGGTTTCTGCCCTTGTGATGAAAGTAAATATTGTATCTCACTTTGCGAAGATAATAGCGACTGCAATTGTGGAGAGAAGTGTTTCAACGGAGGCTGTAGATTACTATGTTCTTCCCGAAATAAATGCCCTGAAAGACAAATTTGTATGCAAGGGAAATGTATCCCAGGTTGTAATAATAACAGAGATTGCGGTGATGATATGATTTGTTCTTCAAAATTGTGCGTAGTCGCTTGCAAAGACAACACATGTGGAAAAAATGCTGTTTGTTTGACCACACGGCACAGAGCCGTTTGTAGCTGTCCGAGTGGTTTTTCTGGTGATCCTTCAAAAGAATGCAAACCTTATGAATGCTTAAAAGATTCAGATTGCACTCCTGACGAAGTATGTAATGCAGAAGGAATATGTAAAAATGTTTGCGTCGGGGCTTGCGGTATAAACGCAATATGTCGGGCTATTAACAGGAATCCCCAATGTTCGTGTCCTCCAAATTATTTAGGAAAACCGAAAATAGAATGTTCTAAACCAGCTGCTGGAAGTTGTTTACGTAATCCCTGTGGAGTTAATGCTAGATGTAGAGACCTTGACGATGGAAGTTATGAGTGCACTTGCCCTCCGGGATGTGCCGGTAATCCACAAAGGCAATGTTTTTGTGGTACAATGACGCCATGTGCACACAAAGCTTGTGGGACAAATGCTCAATGTCGTATTGGACCGTCCGGAGATCCGCACTGCTATTGTCCTCGTAATTACCCTAACGGTGATCCTAATATAGAATGTAAGTGACTAGTAAACGATTCTTATAATAAAATTTACAGGTTTTAATCAATAGAATACTGAATTATTTATATATTCCAGGCGCTCTTGAACGTAGCGTTGTTGACTGTCGTACCACGGGATGTGGGGTAAATGGAGAATGTTTAAGGGAAGGGGCAGAATTTGTGTGCCGCTGTATCCCGGGAACGGAAGGACAAGCAGATATTGAATGTCATACCAGTAAGTAAAATATATGTTTTACATCATTATGTCTTTTCACATGTAAAAACATGCACGATAAAAGATATCACGTACATGATTTTCATAATTATTTAAATCATTCGAATATAAATAAAGAAAAAATTATGTTTTACCTAAATACTTACCTATACCTAAATATACTTACTAAGTATATTTTCACATATTTTATGGTATCCCACTACTTACTTGTACATACATTGTAAAGCAATGTACAGTAACTGATTACTTTTAATAAAATAAATGGCAAAGGATCCCTTTCTAAATTTTTAAGTTGTAAAATAGGACGTAGATTTTCACGATATTAACATGTTACATAAGAGCACAAAAATGTTATTCCATTGACAATAATGTGAGTAATGTGTTTGTGCTTTATGTTGAAAATATTGACTTTAGTGGAAGCATTCTCACCGTTCGTGCTTGAATACAGTCAGTAACATTTTGTTCGGCTTCATGTACATACCGCTTGTATTATAATATACCGTTATATATTTCTGGTCATAAACTATCAGTTTCAAAAAGCATGCACTGTCTCGTGAGAAAGTTTCCTCTTCGCGGCTGAAGGTACAGCTCTTTCGACTCTGCTTTCTTCTTTCACATCTTCCTAGGTATCGAATGCACCAGTGACAAGGACTGTCCAGTAGACAAAGCCTGTTTGAGTTTACACTGTGTGGACCCATGCACGGTGCGCGACGTCTGCGGCGAGGACGCCCTCTGCGTGTCCGTGATGCACCGCGCTCAATGTTCTTGCCCGCAATGCTACGTGGGTCAGCCGCGACTCTCTTGCCGGCTGGACCCTTCATGTAAACCGACAGCTGACGCCAATGTTACATTTACTTGCTCTGAAACTAAGCCCTGCCCGTCCAAATTGGCTTGTGATCTCACTACAAACCAGTGTCGTAATCCTTGCCTGGGCTACCAGAACTGTCGTAGAAACCAGAAATGTGAAGTAAGAGATCATAAACCGGTTTGTGTGTGCCGTAATGGATTTGCACTGAATGATAAAGGAGAACTAACGTGCGCGCCAGAACATGCAGAATGTACCAGGGACGAACAATGTCCATCAAACGCGGTTTGCCGTAATTCAAAATGCGTCAATCCATGTTTAGCGTCAAGAGAACCCATGTGTCCCAAGGGAAAGCAATGTGAGGTAGTAGAACATCGTGTTATGTGCGTGTGTGTAGAAGACTGTCATCCGACTGTATCTATATGTTTGAGAGATAATGGATGTCCGCATAATTTAGCGTGTAGAGATTTTCAATGCAAAGATCCTTGTAAGGGGGCATGTGGTGAAGCGCCATGTTCAGTAGAAGACCATCATCCTGTATGCAAGTTTTGTCCTAGTGGATTTATACATGACGAAAAACATGGCTGCATTAAAGGTAATTTTACCGATAGCAAACGAATACACGTAAGCGTACATTAGAATGCATATTGTCGTCTTGAATAAGTCTTAATAATTTTCTTCATATTGCAGGAAGTGATATTTTCTACTTTATGACTTCATGCGGCTCTCTTCTTGTTTTCTTCCTATGTTTCTAGCATGATCATATACCTTTTTCCACAGTTTGAACTTCTTCTAGAACAGGTAGTTTACGCATGATATTTTTATATGTGTACATAATGATTCATTCACATTTAATCATTTTGGTGATGGCTGCGCTTGGGTCTTTACTTTTAATGCATTTAACGCTTCCACATGACGGACAATGCAACAAAACTGCCACGAGACAGAGTTTGCAACATTTGATCTAAATGCCTTATATTGTATTTAATTAATGTCTTTGTTCTGTACTTATATCAAATTATGTGATTTTATTTACTATAGCACAACACTGCAATATTTGCGTAGTTTTGCATTATTATTTTGTAATATATTCTTATAAGTATGTATATATAAAATCTTTTGTAGTTGTAAATTGTATTGTACCAAATGCACGGAGTGAATGAAGGTAGAATCTGTTGCTTGTACACCTTTACTGCTACTGAAATAAATTCTACTACAATCATTCAATACAATCAAACAGAATATTTCAATTGTTTTTCTCTTAAAAATCGATAAGACGTTCAGTCAGTTATGACGTTATAATTCATATTTTCGATACTGAGTGATAGTTGAATGCAATCCTAATATACGCCGTTGGATGTGTCAGCATTAGAGTGCACCGCACATGAGCAGTGCGCCGAAGCTCTGGCGTGCGTTGGCGGGCGCTGTGCGGATCCCTGTGTACACGGCGGGCCCTGCGGAGCTGGCCAGTCATGCACTGTTCTTAACCACCAACCTGTTTGTTCTAAAGGTTCGTGTACTTCGATACATTAAGAAATAAACAAAAATTTTAATGAAAGTCAGCTTATAATAACTTCAAACAATCTTTGTTTTTAGTTATTGTTAATATACAACTTTTCACATAATATATACAACTATTTTGTACAACAGTTGAAATTGAAATTCATAGACAATTAAATTAATTTATCTTAGGTATCTTCTAGTATAAATATTTAATAATATTTTAAAATAATTTTCTTATATAAAAATATTGTTTTTTCTTTACAGTTTGTCAATGCCAAACGTCATCGGATTGTGCTAGATATCCAAACACACAGTGCGATGGCTGCGCCTGCGTACACGGTACGTTATACAATTATGCTTGTTACAAATACGTTGTAATTGTCTTTTTATGTATCCATGGCAGGTACACAGGGAATCCTAAAGTGGGGCCATGAGTATGAGTCGATATATTATAGTGAGGCGTTACTATTCATAATAGTGATCGTTTCATACCTCATTTGTCACTAAAAGTTCCGCGACTTTCTATTAAAGTGTTTATTTTCTTTGGAACCTCCCGTCCCAACTCTATCATAAGACTTTAATGTATCGTCATCACTTTGCTGGAAGCTCATGATGTGATCCGCCTTAAATAAAGTAGTAGATAATCAAAAAAGTACACGCGAGCAAGCCATCCCGGCTTATATTATGGTTATTGAATCATTATGTCCTGTTATGTGGTTATTATCTTGATTGACATCTGTTTACCTCGAATACAGGGCTCTTGCTTAATTCTTAGAAGGTTTAAAACTTACACTTAAACCTTCTTAGTTATAATGTTTTTATTTTAGTTTTAAAGTTAGCGAATCTTGGTATGTGTACTCGTATATTTCGTTTTCTAAATGGTAATGTTGTTCATCACAGGTGGTAAGCCGTCTACAAATTGTGCTCATTGTCGACCTGGGGTCCCTTGCGATCCATTTTCGGGGGCGTGCATGGAAAGTACGTATTACTTAATTTTTTTTTAAAAGCAATTTAATATTATTTATTTAATAATAAATCTTAACTATGCTAATTTCATAAAAAATACCTGAGTTTATCTAACAATAGTTCGAATTTTAGATAAACAGCGGTATCTGTTCTTTGTACTTACTTGTATTATATTTCACATTTAATTAATATTCTGCAGACTCCTACTATATTGCTAGCAAGTCTGCGTCTAATATTTTTATGTGAATAGCAAAACTAACTCCAATTGAACTGGTTGTTGCTATAATTTTCAGCGTACCAATTTGTCCGATAAAACGCCACAAAATACTGGTTTATTATACTTTCGGCAGACCCGACAGACAATTTATATTTGTAGACATAGCAGCAGGAGACCTGTACTATTACTTTTATTATTTCTTTTGTAGAAAATGGCTCAATAGATCAAGTTTTGGGCTTACTTAAATATTATGTTATAACTTTAATGTAAGGGTTTGAATTACTTCATTAAATTATTTGCTTGTAATACTCTCATTTTGCATGCACTATTCTCTTTATCTTTGGTATCTTTTATCTGAATACTATTAGATGTCTTGAGAGATTATATACCTACTCTTACCTGATCTCTCAGAACAACTTTTTTCCTTTTCCTTTCATTAATGTTTTTTTTATTCTTTCGTGTTTCGGGAAATGACATCTACTTCCACTGTTTTTTAGATTATTAAGTAATTTCATTTAAAATATTCTTAATCATCATCAATTAATTAATTGTAAATTTATTAACTTTGCTATTATTATATCTTATTAACAGATGAAGAACCTAAAAATATTTCACTAACCGAAACATACTCCAATACTCCACCGACAAAATCTGAACTAACTACGTGGATTGAAAGAACTACTAACTATGACGATTTTATAACGACTACGACAATTTCTAGTATTAATAACGAAACGACATTTGAATACTTAACTGAAAGTGAAAATACAGTAAGCAATGCAGGAAATATAAAAACAGGCGATTCCGACTTCTTTACGGAGGCCTATAGTAACAATCCAAGTACGGCTTACCCTAAGATATTATTTACGGATAATTTTGTACGAACTGATGAAGGTTTAACTACATATTCTGAAACTCCAACGGTTATTTCGGTAACAGAAGGCAGTGACACAGTGGATAAAAATGTATTAGATATTAACGAAGAAAAAGTGCAGCAATCGCTAGAATTTTATGAACTTGTACCAAGCAGTAGTACTATACATTCTGAAAGCACTATTAAGCCTACGTTGAAGCGTAAAGAAACTAGTGGATCACAAAAACAAGTAAACGACAGTAAAAGTGTAAAAACTGCTGAAAACCAAAGAAAACTGCATAATAATTTTAGTAATACACATGAATTAAAACAGCCAGAAGATGATAAAAATTTCAAATTGGATAGTAAAAGTTCTTCACCTGGTAACCATATAATCAGTACTCAGGTTACTCCAAATATGATAAATGTCAATAATGCTGACAAAATAGACTACTCAAGGATACTGGAAGTTACCACAATGCCGTCACAAATTATTTCTAGTACTGATAAGGTTACAAAATCATTTGAAACAATAACGGAAATACAATCAACCACTGTTGTGACGGAAGAATATACTGATGTCACAGATCACCAAACAGACAGTCGTTTAAATACAAAAGAAAACATTGATATTCTAGGCAATAATTCAATTACCTCAACTGATGTAATTACGGTAAAAGAAAACAATGAGGAATCAAATCTTCTCGAAACAACTACAAATATTGTTGACAGTTTTTACAAAATTGAATCTAATAGAAAGACAACAGAATACACTTTTTCAAAATTTCCGAGTGAAATTAAAATACCTTCTTTAAATTACGAAGATGTAACAAAGAGTACTAAGACTACGAACTTTATAGATACACCCATCACAACTGATAAATTTGATACTGACACTTTAGATCCAGGCTTGACGAATACAGAAATCGATAAAGATAGCCCAGAATATACAGATATGTTAGAATCAACTGATTCATTGTCAAGCAAAGTTACTACTGAGACATATGAACAACACTCAACTGAGCATATTAGGTATAAAGATTTTTTTAACACTGGAATTTCAGATGTACTAGATAATAAAGAAGTCACTAAAGACATGGCAACGTACACGACGGAAAACATGCCAACATTTAAATCAAGTGATAAATATTCAACAATTCGCACATTGGAAACATACGTAGACACAGATATTACCCATGAAGAGTTATCAAGTACTGCATATACGACATACATGGAAGACGAAGGTATTAAAATGCAAACCAAGGTAACTTATCCAGGATATACAACAAATTTAGATGTCACTTATAACATGAATAAATTACCTCCCACTACAAATTATTTGGATCTAACTGAGGAAAATATTACTGAAATGAATAATTTAGGAACAACATTCTCTAATATCAATGTATATACTCTTACCGAAGATACAATTGATCTTCAAAAATCAAGCGAACAAGACCTTCTAGAACAAACATCACTAAGAAACAATGAAATTTCGAGTAACGCAACTATTTCAAGTAAGCTTGATACTTCGATAAGCACCATTGATGTAGTTACGCCGCAGTATACTAATACAGTAGATTTTCTTTCTAGCATTTCTGAAAGTACAGCAAAAGAAACAATGACATATTCTCCACAGGAAACGGAAAATAACACAGAATTGTCTATTGCTGAAAAAGGTGAATATTTAGATGAACACATTGAAGATTATAAAACTACATCATCGGAACAAAAAGATGATAACAACGGAAACAATTTTACAAGTACACTAATTCATACATTAGAAACAAAACCAACTACAGCATCATATGAAGATCGTAAACATAAGAATACGAAGTCTCCAATTGATGACATACCAACTACAAGTACAAATAGTAAAGAAAGTACGGAACACACAGAATTTTACAAACTGAACGACTTGACAGACGAATACCAATTGACAAATTTACAGCAAACCACATTTTCTGAGACGGATGATTTACATAAACCGTCTATGGGTACTAATAGTAATATGTATATGTTTTCAACGAGCAGTATAAATGACGAAAAGTCAATATTAGAAGAAAATACAACGTCTTACGCATACAATATGACGGAAAAGTCAATATTAGAAGAAAATAC